>CM077080.1:102671925-102975551 GCA_039513925.1 Platanthera zijinensis | reverse complement strand
TTATTCAGGGAGGGATGAAGAGTAGTGCTTGGTTGGGTAGAAGGGTCTGGGTAAGCGAACTTCGCTTATGTTTTTTTGATGGCCATCAAGTTTTTATACATAATCAAAAACAAGACAAGGACCCCAAGTCAATCGAAAAATCTACCCACATAGGTAGATCACTTTAATTGTTTAATATTGGACATATGCGATTTAGATTTTGGCCCAAAAAATTAAATTAGCATAGACACGCGCAATTTTGATTTCATGACACTTTGATTTTTGCTAGTTGGGGTTTAAGAGATATCAGATATGTAAATTTAGTGCCACGATTTATAGCAGTCAGCTTTTTTTTTAATTATCTAAGGTTGAGTGCATGATCAAGTGGTGTGTGTAGTGGTGTAATCATTATCGTAAATAAATCCTCACACATACTTAGAGGCGTGTAGACAACGTACACCCACATTAAATTTTCGCACTCAATAGCTAGACAAAAATTTAACTTCGCTTATCATGACCGGATACCAATGGCCGTACAAGTTGACAAAAAGAATAGCAAACATTTTGTATATACTTTGAAAAATACCACGACTCGGTCATATGAGCCCCAAACCAACTTGACAGGTTTTTTTTTTAATATTCTTGAAAACAATTTTAGGCCACACACAGGGGAACAACCAAAAACCAACACGAGCATTGAATAAAAAAAAAAACAAACAGTACATAAATTTTTTTTTTTTGATTTTGGTGTTACAACTTTGAACAGAACAAAAACGAAACCAAAAAATTACAAACACAAAAAAAAAAACACATATAACAAAAAAAAATTAGGCGATAAATCAAGAATCCCACGTTCGAGTCGTAGAAGTGAAAAAACGAGCATCCGGAAGCGGTTTAAGTAAGAATGTAAGCGAGTTGATCATAGGTCCAATAAAAGACGACACTCACATTCTCTTTTCTTAATTGGTAAAATAAAGTCCGATGTCGACGAATCTACGTGAATATTGGACCGACGTGAGCATTGAGATGCAAGTGTAGTTAAGAGGACGAGAGTGAGTTGCACGGGCTTATACGTTAAGTCTATCGCACTCTTGTTGTCGCACCTAAGTGTAATGTTGCAAGCGAAAAAGAAAGACCAAAGTCTTCTAAAGTTTGCGACATCCAAAGTGCCTGTGCACAGCAACTTCCTAAGGCGATATACTCGGCTTTTCGGCGGTCGAAAAAGATGCACCGAGGATGTTTTGCTGAGTCGGATAGACCACGACTCGACCACGAGACAAGTGCGGGCCTAAAAATGATGACAAGTACCGCTAGTGCTCTTGCGGTCAAGAGAGCAACCGACATAATCGGAGTCAGAATATCCATGAAGGGTAAAATAAAATCCGAGGAGGGTACCACACCCGAGGATGTTTGTTTGCGTGCCAAGGAGATAACGAAAAAATATGTTTTACCGCTTTAAAGTGAGACTCCTAGGGTTCAGCTTGATAACGGGCACACATACCCACCGCAAACGTGATATCGGGCCGTGACGCACTCAAGTATAACAAAGATCCAATCATGCCCCGAAACATTGTTTGATCCACAGAGATTCCACTCTCGTCTTTTCCTAATTTAAGGGGACGCACTCATCGAGTTTTGACTTGTTTTAAAGACTCAAACCAAAACGTACAAGCATATTATTTATATATTTGGATTGATTTATGAAAATTCCGTCTTGTCGTTGAGAGATTTGAAAATCTAAAAAATAATTGAGTTCTCCACAAGCTCATTCAAATTCAGATTTCATTAAACTCACAATCTCTTCAACCAACCTCTCATTAGTCGCTCCAAAAATAATATCATCAACGTAAATTTGGAGGATAACTAGATCCGAATTTTGGCTTGTACAAAGAGAGTTGTGTCCGCACTACCCATCTTGAACCATGATCTAAGAGGAACGTAGTTAGCCTATCATACCAAGCACGGGGTGCTTGTTTCAATCCATACAAGGCTTTACTAATCTGTACACATGATGAGGGTGGGTGGCATTTAGGAAACCGGGTGGTTGCTCGACATACACTTCCTCTTTTATATAACCATTTAAAAATGCGCTCTTAACGTCCATTTGAAACAACTTTATTTTCTTATGGCTTGCGAATGCCAAAAACATTCGAATGGACTCAAGACGAGCAACGGTGCAAAAGACTCCTCAAAATCCACACCCTCAATTTGTGAATATCCTTGTGCTACCAACCGAGCTTTATTCCTCGTGATCCTAGACTCACCCATCAAGTTTATTTCTTGAACACCCATTTTAAACCAATCACGGGATGGTTGTCCGGACGATCAACTAGAATCCAAACTTTGCTACGCTCGAATTGGCTCAATTCCTCATTCATGGCAAGGAACCATGATTCATCTTGAAGAGCCTCGGACACGTTTTTGGGCTCAATATCCGATAGAAAGCATAAGTTGGAGAACGCCTCATGAAGAGCAGATCGAGTTCTAACTCCATGGGATGGTTCTCCAATAACTAGATCACGAGGATGTTGTTTCGTAAACGTTAGATCCTTAGGAGGCACATATGCGTGCGACTCACTCTCCTCGTTACTCTCAACCGGAACACTCTCCTCAACCTCTTCTTCGGACATTCTAGGCTCACTAGATGGTGGACTCTCATCAAAATGCACATGAGCCGATTCTTCAACCACTAAGGTTCTCTTGTTATAAATCCTATAGGCTCGACTTTTGCTAGAATATCCTAAGAATATGCCTAGATCGGATTTTTCATCGAATTTTCCTAAGTGATCCTTAGTGTTCAGAATATAGCATGGGCACCCAAAAACTCTAAAGTACGAGACGGAGGGTTTCTATCAAAGTAGAGCTCGTAAGGGGTTCGCTTAAGAAGTGGGCGAAGCATGACACGGTTCATCACGTAGCTTGTCGTGTTGACCGCTTCGGCCCAAAATGATCGAGGTAAGCTGAACTCTGCGAGCATCGTACGTGCTAGCTCTTGAAGTGTGCGATTCTTTCTTTCTACCACTCCATTCTGTTGGGGCGTGCGAGGAGCGGAGAATTCGTGCTTAATCCCTAAGGTCTCACACAACTTTGAAAAATCCTCATTCTCAAACTCTCCACCGTGATCTGATCTGATACACTTAATGTTTAGTTCTTTCTCATTTTGAATACGCGTGCATAAAGTAGAGAATTCCCTAAACGTGTCAGATTTGTTGGCAAGAAATATTGTCCAACAATAACGAGAAAAGTCGTCTATGATGACGAATGTATATCGCTTTCCTCCTAGGCTACATGTGGAAATCGGTCCAAACAAGTCCATGTGCAAGAGTTCTAACGGTCTAGAGGTGGAAATCTCTGTTTTACTTTTAAACGAGTTTTTGACAAATTTTCCCTTTTGACAAGGCCCACACATAACGTTAAAACTACCGCTTAGAGACGGAATTCCTCTAACAAGTTTCTTTCTAGATAACTTAATAATTAGCTTGCTACCCGTGTGTCCTAATCTCCTATGCCAAAGGTCTAGTTCTTCATTCTTAGTTACTAGGCATTTTAGATTGGACGAAGAGAAATCATCAAAATTAACTGTGTACACATTGTGATTTCTATGGGCTACAAGCAATACATTAGAGGTTTTAGCATCAATGAGTTTGCACGTGTTCGATGATGATTCAAAAATAACATCTATACCTTTATCTCCTAGTTGACTTACAGAAATAAGGTTATGTTTTAAACCATCAACAAACAACACATTTGAAATAGAGAAAAACTTGTTACCTATTGTGCCGATTCCCATAATTCTTCCTTTACCATTATCTCCAAACGTGACCACTCCACCTCTCTTCTTTTCCAGGCTAAGGAACTTATCTTTATCACCTGTCATGTGCTTAGAGCATCCAGAGTCCAAGTACCACACGCTCTTTGTGTCCCTTGCCTGCCAACATACCTAAAAAGGAGATGAGAGTAAAGATCTGGTTACCCAAGTTGTTCCACCTATTTTGTAGGTAGTAGACTTTGGTAGCCAGACTTGCGCGTTTTGTTTAGCACCTTTCCTCCCGCAAGAGCTTGAAGCATGTCCGAACTTATTACAGTTGGCACATAGAGCATAAGCTGAGGAAAGGACTTTCATCATCTCACTCGATCTCTTGCTAGAGGAAGGAGATAATGTATTCAGATTTTTGATCTTATTTGTTGACTTAGGCGTGGACAGAGTGCTATAGTCCTCCAATGGTGATGATGGACTTACATAGCCGATGCCAAACATTCCAGACCCATGACACTGTGCGCCCAATAGCATGTTTAAAGATTTTTAGCCTACACCAAATTTTTGAACCGCACAGTTGAGATCATGGATCCTCGCTTTTAGAGCGGTGTTCTCAGTTACTAACATCACACATCGATTAGCAAACTGTTTCTTTCCTTCCTCAACTTTAGCAAGGGAGATATGAAGCTTCTTCTCCAAGACATTCTTCTCATTTTTGAGAGATACTAGTCTCAAGGATGTCTTGGAGTGACTTGCTTTACCCTCCTCGATGGATGATACCAAGTGAGGACATTCAGGGCATTCCACCTTCTCTTTCCCAATTTTAATTACTTCTTTCTTCAGCTTTTCTAAACTCTTGTTTAGACATTTATTTTCAGCTCTTAAGGAATTTTTCTTAGATGTTACTTCTTCTAACCTACCAACTACATGATCATAAATCTCAAGTAATTCAGAGTAAGTAGGAGGAGTTACCTCAGTGTCGCTTTGGACACTGGACTCAGCATCAGATTCAGATTCCTCTTGACCTTTTCCCATGAGGCACAGATTTGCTTCGTTGTCACTTCCCGAGTCGGTGCTACTCGAATCTTCCGATCCATCCTCATCCCAGGTCAGAGCCTTCAGTACTTTCTTCTTCCCTTTATACTTGTTGTCCTTTCCTTTCTCTTCCTTCTGGAGTCTTGGACAGTCTCTTTTTAGATCTCCCAGCTTGTGACAATGAAAGCATTCAGGCTGATACTTTTCATCATCGCTATCGGTCTCCTTTACCGACTTGTTCCACTTCCTACCCTCTTCAACTCCCTTCTTCAGAAACCGTTTGAACTTCCCTTGTTTTCTGGGGTTCTTCATGAATTTTTTGAATTCCCTTACATAGAGACTTTCCTCTTCATCTTCTTCAGAGAAATCAGATGTTTTCCTCTCTTTTGAAGCCTTCAAAGCCAATCCCTTTTTCTTCATTTCCTTGGGATATTCCTCGGCTTGTATCTTCAGTTCCACTTCATGAGTCTTCAGGTTTCCGATAAGACTCTCAATCTCTAAGGCGTTGATTTCATGAGATTCAGCGATAGCAGTCACCTTGGGGTTGAAGCGGGGAGGTAGAGATCGCAGTATTTTCCTCACTAGATCACCATTTGGGAAGTTCTTTCCAAGAGATCTTGATGCGTTGACGATCTTGGTGAACCTTGTGTACATGCTGTCAACATCTTCATCGATCTCCATCCGGAACTGTTCATACTCGGATTCAAGCCGGAACAGCTTTGATTCTTTCACCTGCGAGGTACCCTCATGAGTAAGTTCAAGAAGTCGCCAAATATCAAAAGCAGTTTCGCAGTTACATATTCTATTAAATTCCGTCTTATCTAACGCACAGAATAGAGAGTTCATAGCCTTGGCGTTATTAGTACATCTAAGCTTGTCCGCATCATCCCACTTATCGCGCGGTTTTTCAAGAACGACTTCTCCAACCGTGGTAGTGGGTGTGGTGTACTTAGTCTCTATCATGGCCCATACGTCCATGCTGTGCGTCATCAGAAAGATTTTCATCCTTGTCCTCCAGTGACTATAGTCACTACCCATAAAGAGTGGAGGGCGACTCACACCTTATCCCTCAGTGAAAGCATGCACTGGGTTGGCCAACTTACTTCAGGTGGTTAAGCCTATTCGAAGTAAACCTCCTCTGATACCACTTGTTAGATCCGGAGGCCAACCTTAGAGGGGGGGGTGAATAAGGTTTTATAAATTTCGCTTGAATAAACGGAATCTTGACGTAAACCACACCACAAGTGAAGATTTAAAACACAAGTATTAAATTCAATAACAATCAATTTCATACAAGTACAAGATGAATGTTTTACAGTACGATCTTCATGACGTCGAAGATCAAAGACGAAGAGAAGAAAACTTTGGGTTTTCTATACCGACCCAAAACCCGGACCGGTTGGCTCTTCACATTCTCCCCGAAAGGTCTTAGAGCCGCTCTTCACCTCCACACCCGGAAGGGTCTTAGAGCACCGCTAGATCCCCGATCTAGACGCCCCAAATCCCGGGACGATTTTCCACGGAATCCAACCCGGATTCCGACGACCTTCTCCGGTCGATTTCTCTTACCACTTACGACAATAGAAGAAGAAAAAGATACAAAAAGAGATTACAAAATATATTCGTTAAAGTTTAGGTTCTCCCTCTTGAGAAGTTCTCTAGATGGATCTACGGCCGGTGCTTATGATCTTCGATGGAAAGCACCCGGTCGCTAGACGTAGACGATGCGAAGCCTTGATCGCCGGAGTTCTTCGATCTCGAACGGGAGGAAGAAACCTTGCTTTTTCTTTGACGAAGACGAGTAGAACGGACGTAGGAAGACGGCCGACCTTGGTATTCCTGGAGCACTTCGTCAATAATCTCTGGAGGCTTAGGTCTTGAAGAAACGGCGCTGCTTTTTATACGTCTTGGAGAAAATAGACTACCGCCTGCGATAACTCTATCGCCGGGCGGTAGGTTCGCGTGTAACGCCTGCCAGCTGTCTCCACGCGTCTCCCGAAACGGCAACTATGACTGCTCATTAAGGAAACTGCCGTTTCAAGAAAGCTATCGCCGGGCGGTAATGGTTACCGCGCCCAGTCAGAGCGATAGCGCCATTTCGCCAAATAATTCTACCGCCTGCGACACGACTATCGCCTGATGGTTTCAAGAGAGCTATCGCCGGGCGGTAATGGTTACCGCGCCCAGTCAGAGCGATAGCGCCATTTCGCCAAATAATTCTACCGCCTGCGATAAGACTATCGCCTGAGCGGTAGGTACCATCGTCGACGATCAACACCTTGACGCACGTCGACCGGATACCGCCGGCGGTAGCGTCCTGTCGCCGGGCGGTAGCGTCCTTTTGAAGCTCTTCTCCTTTCCTTTCACCTGTCAGCCTGCACACTCTATCACACAACCAATCTCATCAAATACAAGCAGGGAGTTGATATTCTCAAACCTAAGGAGTGTGAAACCATGTTCCAACACCCATTTGCATTGTTAAAGTTTTTTACTAATAATTTCTTCAGATATCGATTGTGATAAGTAGAGGAACCACACGCTGCGAATCTAATTTAATTTTCCGCACCCAAGAGTGCGTAGATTAATCTGTCGGAACCATTGGCCTTCATCAGGATGACACCTAAGCGTGTTGTGATAAGGTCGACTCCCCAGTCTGAGGGCAAGTCATCTGGTGCGCAAAGTGAGGTTGTGATTGAAGGGCTGCGGTAGAGCAATGAGGCTCTGTCAAGGCAGATAGTTGAGATGCAATCACAAATTCAAGAGTTGTTGATTTTCATTTTAGGACAACAACCTAGAGTGCAGTACCCTGCTGTGGGTCAAGCCGTTCTTGTTCCCCTGCTCCTTTGGTACCTATAGTTTGCTTCCATTAAAGATGAATTTCATTTTGTACTTTCAATGACTAGGACCTCCAACCTATGACGGTATAGATGACTTCATTACTTTGGATTACTGCATCATCACTATAGAGGAAATTTTCTCATATTCAGGAATATCTGCTGACCAGAGAGTGATTGTCGCCGCATACCAATTTAAGGGTATCGCAAAGAGTTGGTGGTTAAGAGAAAAAGAGAACCTTACATATGGATGTTCATGGGAATCTTTCAAGGAGTTATTGCTGAGGAAATTTCTGTCGTCGGCCGAGTAAGACCGTTTGATGAACAACTTTTTACATCTGAAGCAAAGACAACTCTCAATAAGTTAGTATGAGATAGAGTTCAACAAGTTGAGCAGGTTTGCCCAGATTTGGTAGCCTCTAAAGCAAACAGAGTAAAGTGCTTTCTGGGTGGTCTTAGGAGCGACATCCAGCAATTGGCTAGTATGTATGGATCTGAGAATTATGCTGAGTCAGTAGAAGCTGCTCTGAAAGACGAAGCGATCAATAATGCATAAAATCGAGCAATACAAATTTGGAAGGATAAGAGAAAGTCTGATGATAGTAAATGCTCTCGAGATTCTGGCCCTTCTTCGAAGAAAGGAAGCAAGGAGGCGTGCATTTTCTGTGGATGACCATGCTATCCATTCGAAAAGTGTTTCAAAAGGTTGAAAGTTTAGAAGCAGCATCAGGTGCTTGCAATTCAAAGCGCACCCAAAGGACATCTAGTCTATGCTTCATGTAAGTAGAAGGGACATGATGTTACCCGTTATTGGGGGTAAAGATAAGGTATGCTTCCAGTGTAGACAGAAAGGGCATTTGAAGTCTAGATGCTCGCAGTCTCAGCCCCCACTATAGCCAGTTCCACTTCAAGCCTTACTGCCCCCGTAGCTGGACAAAGGGAAGGGCAAGCTGAATGTGATGACTTTGGAAGAAGTGTAGACATCCACCCAAGTGATCTCAAGTTAGATTCTAATCTAGTTCTTAGCTCGTAATTATAGTTTCAATGTTGTTTGAGTAATTATGTAGGTAATTTTATAGGGAAGTTTAAGGTAAAGAATTGTTGGGTGTGCGTTCTTTTTGATTCCGGTGCTACCCACTCGTTCGTGGCTAGGATTTTCATGGAATGTCATCGCCTGACTCTTGATCAAGTTGGTGATCCATTACGCATTAAGTTTCCCTCTAGTGACTCGGTGGTGTCGGACCAAGGTATCCAGAGTTGTCCTATTCTTTCAGGCGATTTTCTAGCTTTTGCCGATCTGAAGGTGCTGGACCTAGAGGACTTTATTGTGATTCTAGGCATGGACTGGTTTTCCAGATATGATATGGTTATCCAATGCAAGGTTAAGCATTTGGACATCAAGATGGACAACGGCCACCCCAGTAGTGTGTATGGTCTTCCGCTCCTGGATTCCTCGATTATTTCTGCGGTATGTGCTCGGAAGCTTTTAGATTCTGGTTGTTGTACTTATTTGGTTTATGTTTTGGAATTCGGTGTTAGTTTACTGTGTGTCTAGGATATTCCTGTGGTGCAAGAGTTTCCTGATGTTTTTCCAAATAGTCTTCCTGGTCTTCCGCTTGAGAGAGATGTGGAGTTTGTTATAGATCTAGACATGGGTACTCGCCCTATTGCTAAAGCACCGTACCGTATGACCCCACATGAGCTCGAAGAGTTGAGTACCCAGCTAGGTGAGTTGTTGTAGTGTGGATTCATTAGGCCAAGTTCTTTGCCTTGGGGTACTCCCATCTTGTTTTTCAAGAAGAAGGATGGATCTATGAGACCGTGCATTGATTATAGGGAATTGAATAAGGTAACTATCAAGAACAGGTATCCCTTACCGCAGATAAGTGATTTTTTTCATCAGTTACGTGGTAGTATGGTGTTTTCGAAGATTGACCTTCGTTCAGGCTATCATCAGTTGAGGATCCGTGAGATAGATGTTTCGCGAACATCCTTTCATTCTCAGCGTGAACATTTTGAGTTTTTGGTGATGTCCATTGGATTGACGATGTCACCCTCTACCTTCATGGACATGATGAATAGAGTGTTTAAGGATTTATTGGAGCAGTTTGTGATTGTTTTTATTGACGATATTATGGTACATTCCCAAAGTGCTGAGAAGCATGCCCAGCACTTGCGTTTAGTTTCGTCTGCTTTAAGAGAACATAAGTTGTATGCAAAGTTAAGTAAATGCGAGTTCTGGCTACCTCATGTGTCCTTTTTTGGTCATGTTGTGAATAATGATGAAATTTTCAATTGACCCAGAGAAGATAGCTGATGTTATGGATTGAAAAAGACCTACAACACCTAAAGAGATAAGAAGCTTCTTAGGCTTAGCAGGCTATTATAGAATGTTTGTGGAAGGATTCTCTGCGTTGTTTGCACCTTTGACTAAGCTTATACAAAAAAACGTATTTTTTTTTTGGATCGATAAGTATGAAGAAGCCTTTTAGAAGTTGAAAAAGAGATTATACACTACTCTAGTGTTATCTTTACCTACCGAAGGAGTGGAGTATGTTGTTTATGTGGATGCATCACACGTTGGGCTTGGTCGTGTATTGATGCAAGAAGGAAAAGTGATTGCGTATGGATCGAGTCAGTTAAAGATTTATGAAAGGAACTACCCTACCCATGATTTGGAGTTTGTGGTAGTGATCTATGCTTTGAAGCAGTTGAAACATTTGTTTCATGGTGCGTTGTGCAAGATTTATACGGACAATAAGAGCTTGAAGTATGTCTTCACTCAAAAGGAGCTGAATTTGCGCTAGCAGCGATTGTTGGAGTATGTTACGGATTATGATGATGATATCCTATATAATCAGGGTAAAGCTAATATGCTAGCCGACATCTTGAGTACGAAGACCGTGTAGATCTTTAACCTTTATGTGGAATCCTTGGTGGAAGAGTTTTTATTAATGGGTATTTCTATTGGTAGTAGCGATTCGCCAAGCAGCCTGGAAGTGGTAGAGCCCTCATGGATTACACTTACAAGGCTTCATCAAAAGGACGATCCCGATCTGCGACATATCAGAAGAAGAGCTAAAAAATGGGAATTACTAGAATTTTTGATCGATGATGTGAATACCTTGAAGTACCGCGACAGATATTGTATTTCCGCTGTTGAGGATATTCGAGCAAAGATATGTAGTAAAGCGCATGGTTCTAGTTTTGCCAACCATACTGGTTCCATAAAGATGTATCGAGATCTGAAGCAAATTGTCTGGTGATCAGGTATGAAGAACGATATAGCCAAGTTTATGTCTGAATGTTTTACCTGCAAGCAAGTTAAGGCAGATCATGGACGACCGGGTGGCAAGCTGAAGCCCTTGGATATTCTAAGTTGGAAGTGAGACAAAGTTTCTATGGAATTTATTACTTCTTTGTCGAGATCTCCCCGAGGACATGATTCTGTGTGGGTCATAGTTGACAGATTGACAAAGTGTGCTCACTTCGTGCTATTCAAGATTGATTACTCCATGAAGAAGAAAATAGAGTTATATTTGGAAGAGGTCATTAGATATCACAGTGTACAAGTAAGTATCATGTCAGATCGAGATTCCACGTTTACGTCTCGTTTTTGGAAAACTTTGCAGGAAGGGTTGGGTACTGATCTCAGGTATTCCACTGCTTATCATCCGCAGACCAATGGACAGATGAAGAGAGTTAATCAAATTTGGGAAGACAAGATCAGATGTTCTATCTTGGACCATGGAGGAGCATGGGATGAGCGGCTTAGATTGATGGAATTTTCCTATAATAACAATTATTATGAGAGTTTGTAGATGGCCCCCTTTGAGGCTTCATATGGGAGGCATTGCAAAACTCCCTTATTTTTGGTCGAAGTTGGTGAAAGACCGTTATTGGGTCTGGAAGCCTCAGAAAAGATGAATACTTCTGTGATGCATATTTGAGAAAAGCTTCGTATAGCTCAGGAGCGTTATGAGAATAATGTTAATCGACGAAGGGTTTATCTGGAGTTCGCAGTTGGGGACATGGTTTTTTTCAAGGTATCTCTGATGTCATGCATTAAGAGGTTTGGAAGGAACCACAAGTTGGATCCCAGGTATGTGGGACCTTTCCAGATTGTTGAATGCATAAGAATGTCATCTTATAGGCTAGATTTGCCCGCTAATATTCCTGGTGTGCATGATGTGTTTCATGTGAGCTAATTGCGGAAATGTGTTCTTAGTGACCGACATGTTCTTGATTCGGTGCCCCATTTGCAGCCTAATCTTTGTTATGATGAGGTGCCTGTTCGTATCCTAGATACTCAGGATCAAGTATTGCGAAGGAAGACAATACCCATGGTCAAGGTTCTTAAGCGAAACCAAGAGGTTGAAAGTGCGACTTGGGAGTTATATTCAGCTATGAGAGAGGCTCATCCTCATTTATTCTCCTAGTTTCTTTTGGTATGTGTTTTTATTCGATAACCTTTGGTTATTTTTTTTCTGTAGTAGATTCGATTTTGTATCATGTTTCGGGACGAAACTTTCTTTTAGGCGGAGTGGTTGTAACGCCCCTAATTTTTCGATGTTTATTTTAAATTTTTGTAGTGATGTAAATATGATGTTAGGGCATTATGTTGACGCCTAGTTAACAGGAACTGTTGTTCGAGCATGATTTTGCTCATTAGAATCCGAGGTTTTGACTTAGTATATTTTAGAAGGTTGATGTTGGATGTAACTTCGGTAAATTTTAACCCGTGTTTGGTTTGTCAAATCTTAATTTTAACTTTGACGTTGGTTATGTAGTATCGGTATTTAGCCTTGGTGCAAATTTTGTGGGAATCCGAGTTGATTCAAGTTTTTGGTCGTGTGGACGTTTTATTATTAGTAATAATGTAATAATATAAGTATATATATACTTATAACAAAAAACCCTATTCTCTATCATCTTCCCTAAGCCATCAGATCGAGAGCGCGGTAGAGCAGAGGCGACGGATATCATGAGGCCTTAAGCCGCCGACTGTAGGTGTTCCGGTGCTCAGAATTATCATCAGAGTGTAGATTCGGAATCTCTCACCGAGATCTACACATTAGTGTTTCAGGAATCATTGCTTAGTAGTTCTTGTGGCCGATCCTTGGAACGGAGTGCTCATAAGGCCGGATTTCTTTAGATTTGAGGCAAGTGGTGATTACTTCCCCTTGGTATGTTCACATCCGTTTTACATTTATTTCCTCTTTCTTCCTTCCTCTTTAGAAGATAGGAGTAGTGTAGGGTTAGGCTAGGTCAAGTCTGCCGGGTAGTGAAGGAGATTGACTGTATTAATTTGTCGAATATCAATTTTGGGTCAACATTTCTATTGAGTACCTCAATTGCTGAGTCTGACTAAAATTCATCGAAAGCGCTGAGTGTTTAGCCTTTGGCGTCGAGTGATTATAATATTTGCGTCGAGTGCATCGAGTGTTTAGCCTTTGGCATCGAGTGTTTAGCCTTTGGTGTCAAGGGCATCTAGTGTTTATCCTTTGGCGTCGAGTGATTATGATATTGGCGTTGAGTGCGACGAGTGTTTATATTGGGTTTTTCTATACGACACAACCCTTGTGTGCAGCGGAATAAAGGAATAAGAAAAGCCTAAAATAGTTTTGATCTAGCGATATATATTGATAAAGAAGAAAGTGCTGTAAAATAAAATTACCTTTGCGAGATTGAGTCAATACACAACCTAGATGCTCCAGAAGATTTATCGATCACTTTACGACTAGTGTCCATAGTGCAGAATAGTGTTCGTACCTCTACAGAAGATCCATACAAATGAGAGAACCCGTAGACCCTTGTAGAACAAGATCAAGGTCGAGAGAGGACACTCTACGTCTTCACAGACTACTAGGTCTGTTACAGAAGAGGCGGAGGCGACACTCGCCGGAATCAGGCTTGACGACGGCGACGGGATCAGGAAAGGCGGAACAGCTTCCGCCGGCCTTTTAGGTCTCGGGTTTTTCATACAGTTTGGCTCGTCTGCTTAGACAAAATCAACCCGTCAAGTCCTTTTTAGAGAAACACTAAAATATTCTATTTATACCCAAAGGAATATTCAGAACATCCCGTCGCTATTCGCAGACCGAAGACTTGGAATACAACGTTTTGACAAGACATCCCTTGTCTCGACTAATTGTCGAGTATCCATAATATATTCAACGAATCGTCAAGCATACATAATATACTCGACGAGCCATCGAGTATCCATAAGATACACGATTAAGGCGTTGATTGAACTCAACATACTCAACGCTCTAAACGCCAAACCCATCAAATTTACATTTGACTCGACGAAGGCGTTGAGTGAACTATACGCACTCAACACCTAAGTGCTAAATTTGTCGAATCAACCTTTGACTCGACGAAGGCATTGAGTGAACTCAACGCACTCAATGTCTGAGAACCAGACTCGTCCAATAACCACCTTAACTAAACAAATCGTTGAATCAACACTTTGACTCGACAAATCATTACGTAAACTCAACACACAAAACACCATCATTCGACGAGTCAACACTTGACTCGACGAAACTAATCCAATCTCTAATTTCTCCAACAATCTTATGTGTGACCTTAATAGGCTCATACTGTGTTGGCAGTGATACTACATACTTGATTACTTCCACATAACAATGGTAACACCAATAGTCTCCAAATTGATCTTGATCCCACTTGAACTTGAAAGTATCAAACAAAAGATTCACAAACAATAAGCAGTATCTAGCAATGCATTGTTGCTCCCCAAGCAATAAGCATTTATAACTCAAAAGCCATCGTGACCAATGTATCAGTGTTGTCATGTCTCTTCATCCCTTACATCAGGATAAAACTAGACGTATTGACCGTGTCACCCTTATAATTGTTCAGTCATAATTTCCTGATCTAGAATGGACTTCCAGAAATTGGTGAGCCCAATATCATATATTGACTCAACCAAGCATGGCCATGCATTTCTAAGTCCCATTCCATCAAGGGGCCCATGGATGTAACTCCTGTCATATTGGAGGACAAATTCCATCTCTGCTCACACGCAAACACCCAAATGATTTGTAACGTACCCAGTATCAACCTTAATCATCCAACTTTCTCAAGACTAGACTTTTAATATCATCAAAGCACGCTCTTCCTCACTCAATGAATGCTATGTATTCAGGTCAAAGGGCCACAAACACCATTTCCACTTGAGTCATACTTGTGACACGTGCATATAATAATCCATAAAGTATTCTCATGGTGGGTTTGTCTATTATAACTTGTTCACAAACAAGTACCCATATGATGACTTGATATCACAATATCATGACCTGTGAAAACCGGTCATCAGTAAACGCACATGATAGTCTTAATGTGTCATCATCGCCCTTAGCTTCTAAGATGGCACTCGACCAGGGACCATTTAAGAATGAAGCTTCTAAAACATAGGATCTCACATTCATGTCACCACTTGACTCTTATGGAAGCAAACATTATAAGGGCATTTATTACGTTAAATTAATATATCATAATAGAAATAAATTTACATAACAAAAAAACTTGCCAAAATATATAATGAAATGCATAGTACACTATTCATCAAATGAATTATTACAATAACCGATAAATATACAATAGCAAATACTCTCACTAGGGTTGATAATTAAGGTATCATATACCCATAGATCTAACATTACCATCATGCTTTCTCTGCGCTAGAAGCTTCGTCAGTGGATCTACTATATTATCTTCAGTCGGCACTCTGCAAATGCTCATATCTCCTTGATCGATAATCTCTCAAATAAGATTGAACCTCCAAAGTATGTGCTTAGAGCACTTATGAGATGTAAGTTCCAAAGCAAGTGCAATTGCATCGTTGCTATCACAGTAGAGAACTACGGGACTAAAAATACTAGGAACTACATCTAACTCGGCGATGAATTTCCTAATCCATATAACCTCCTTTGCCATATTTGCTACAACGATATACTCGGCTTCCGTTATAAAATCGGTAACTGTCTCCTGCTTGGAACTCTTCCAACTAACATTACGTCCATTTAAGCAAAATATGAACCCTGACTGAGACTTTGTGTCACCCTTATCAGTTTGGAAGTTAGCATCTGTATAATCCTTTACAACGAGCTCTTCCTCTCCACCATATACCAAGACGTCAAGAATATCCTGAAGTACTTGAGAAGGACTAAGGATATGGGCAATCCAGTGATGCTCATCGGGATCAGACTGATACCTGCTAGTCATGCTCAAGGAATAAGAGACATCGGATCGAGTACATATCATTGCAGACATGATTACCCAAATTATCGAAGCATATGGAATCAACTTCATGCGATCCTTATCTTCACAAGACTTAGGACATTGGTCCTTGGAGGGACTCACACCATGAGACATGGGTAAGAATTCTTTCTTGGAATCAAGCATGTTGAACCGCTTTAACACCTTATCAATGTATGTACTTTGGGTCAAACCCAGAAACTTCTTCGATCTTTCTCTATAGATCTTAATACCAAGTATATAAGTCGCTTCACAAAAATCCTTCATAGAAAAGAAGTTCCCTTAGTTGTTCTTAATAACTTGTAGGGTTGGTTTGTCATTCCTGATTAGCAATATGCCATCTACATAAAATATCAAGAAGATAACAATGCTCCCACTAATCCTCTTGTAAACACACGGTTCATCCTCGCTCTTGATAAAACCAAACTCTTTTATCTTTCCATCAAAACGAAGATTCCAAATTCAAGAAGCCTATTTTAATACATAAATGGATTTTTGTAGCTTGCATATTTTAGTTGCTTCACCTCGAGATACAAAAACCCTCGGGTTGTGTTATATACACTTCCTTAAGGAGATTTCCATTTAGGAAAGCCATTTTGACATCCCTCTGCTAGATCTCGTAGTCATAATATACAACAATATCAAGTAGAATTATTATGGACTTAACCATGACAACAAGAGAAAAGGTCTCATTATAGTCAATTCCATGAATTTACTTGAAACCCTTAGCCACCAGTCACCCTTTGAATGTCTGTACATTCCTATCCATGTAAGTCTTATTCTTGAAGACACACTTGCACCTTATGGGTTGTACCCCTTTAGGTGGTTCCACTAAGTTCCAAACTTGGTTTTTATACATGGAGTCCATTTCAGATTTCATGGCCTCAAGCCACTTCTCGAAGTCCGGTCCTCTCATAGCCTCTTGGTAGGTTGCAAACTCATCACTATGATCCATACGCAACACATTACCTACTTGAGACATGAGAAATCAATATCTCTCAGGCTCAAACCTCGGTCTACCAGATCTACATGAAATTTGTGTTTCCTGAGCAGGAACTCCAGCTACAACAACTTATAGTCCCGTCTTAGGTTCAAATTCCAGTTCATTCACAATTTGTGGTTTTTTAACTTCTTCAAGTTCTACCCTGGCTGTCTTTCTACATAAGAACTCTTTCTCAAGAAAGATATTAGTCCTTACAACATACATTTTGCCATCAGACAGTAGGTAGAAATACCATCCTTTAGTTTCCCCAGGATACCCCACAAGATAACATTTATCTGACTTGCGTTCCAGCTTGTCAGGCATTTAACGTCTAACGTATGCCTCACAACCCCAAATCTTAATAAATGACATACTAGGACGCTTCCCAGTCCATATCTCATATGGTGTCTTTAGAACAGCTTTTGTTCGAGAATGATTGAGTGTAAAAGTAGTAGTTTCTAGAGCGAAACCCCAAAAATAAACAGGCAGATTTGTATGACTCATCATCGACCATACTATGTTTGCAGAGTACAATTCCACAGCTCAGACACACCATTATGTTTTGGAGTTCTAGGTGGAGTGAGCTGTGATACAATACCACACTCTTTTAGATGATACCCAAAACTCATGACTTAGGTATTCGCCACCTCGATCAAATCAGAGTGTTTTAACCTTCTTACTCGCTGGTTCTCTCCTTCATTTTTAAACTCTTTGAACTTTTCAAAGGTTTCATATTTGCACTTCATAAGATGCACGTATCTATATCTACTAAAATCATCAGTAAATGTAATATAGTAGAAGTACCCACCTCTAGCCATAGAACTCATGGATCCGCATACATCACTATATACTATATACAAGAGAACATCAGGCCTCTCATTGAAAGAAGTGAAAGGGACCTTAGTCATCTTGACTAAAAAACAAGATTCACATATCTCAAATGATTCAAAATCAAATGAGTCCAGTAGTCCATCTTTATGGAGTTTGGATATGCGTTTCTCCTTTATATGGACCAAACGACAATGCCAAAGGTACGTAGGGTTTGAGTCATTTATTTTTAGTCTTTTAAGAATTTCTATATTATAGATCTAATGGTCTAAGTTCAAAACATATAAACCATTAAACATTTGGGTTATACCATAATAAACATCAATCTTAAATACAGAACAACAATTATTCTTAATAATAAAAGAAAATCCAATCATGACCAAACATGAAATAGATATAATATTTCTAGTTATCGAAGGAACATAATAACAATTATCAAGTTCTATTACAATCCCACTAGGCAAAGAAAGACGGTAAACACCCATGACGATAGTAGTAACTCTTTCTCCATTGCCAACACGTAGGTCCACCTCCCCTTTACTCATCAATCTTCTCCTTCCCAGTTCCTGCACATTTATATTAATGTGAGAACCACATCCGGTATCCAATACCCTGGACGAATGAGAAAACATGTTTATCTCTATAACATAGATACTTGAAGCAAATGTCATACCTTCCTTCTTCTTGTGTATACCCTTAATGTACGAAGGACAATTCCTCCTCCAATGACCAGCCTTGCCACAGTGGTGGCATTTCCCTTCTTTTGCAAACCTTTCTTTTTTATCGCTGAAGACTTGGGCTCAAGAGATGACTTAGGTCCCACCTTTGTCTTCTTGAAGCCCTTGGCCTTGCCCTTACCTTTATGCACCATTTATATGGGGCTAATAGGCTTGGCCTTCTTCATATTGATTTCAGAAGTTCTCAACATGCCTAGGAGCTCGGGAAGTGTCTTGTTTATTTCATTCATGTTATAGTTCAAGACGAACTGCTTATAACTATCCGATAATGATTGCAGGATCAGGTCTCTGGCCAACTCTTAGCCCAGAGGGAAGCCTAGTCTCTCAAGGTTCTCTATATACCCAATAATCCTTTGTAGGTGAGTCCCTACTAGGTACCGAGCTCCCATCTTACACTGAAACAATGCCTCAGTGACATCAAACCTCTCTTGACGAGCTTGTCCTTAAAACATTTTATTGAGATGCTTGTCAATTTCCTTGCAACCCATGTTCTCATGTTGCTATTGGAGCTCAAAGTTCATGGTTGCCAGCATGAGACATTCGACATCTAAGGAGTCGTCAAGATACTTCAAATAAGCATCCTTATCAGAACGGGACGCATTCCCGGCAGGCTCTTCAGGGGATTCCTCTTCCAAAACAAAGAGCTTGGACTCTTGCCTGAGAATAATTCTCAATCTCCTATACAAGTCTAAGTAGTTCGTCCCACTCAGTTTCTTCATCTCATGGATGTCTCTGAGGGACAAGGTGGAGTGAGATCCACTAGCTATGGAAATTATACAAGGATGCAGTAGAGAAAAATCAGTACTACATTTCAAAATACAATTTATTATTTGAATTAGTACTTTAATCAAAATAACTCTCACTATTTTTATCAAACTTATAACTCTCGATAACAATTCGGAGAGTATATACGAGTTAATCTCTTAGTGGACAAGATCCGTATTTCACCAATACTATAAGTAAGCTTTATCTTTTCTCTCACAATGCAGCTATTTAGGCAGGCAACGCTTGCCAATTGCATCACAATGTAACTCTTGTATGGTTGGTGAATAACAATTTATTCTCATCCATCATATAGTGCATGTCAACCCTATACCTCTGGGCACTCAACCTTTGCACTCACCCAGTTAAGTTTGACACGATGTCGATAGTGGGATATCACAATTATTTGCTCGCACCCTTACAAAGATAGATTAATGCACCTTTCTTTGGCAAGCCCATACTTCATCGTTGGAGGCAAGAAGAGTGTCATCCATCGGAAGGCATCGGAATACTTAATATTGTTTAAGGGATTTTTAAACAATTGATTAACACTTAATCATGGTTAACTATTAACCAGTGCTCACATCCATAAAATAAAACTGGTAGTAATCAGAATCCAAATGCATCACAGATGCGCACAATGAAATCATCAATACTTCATGAACTTGGCTAAATCTGAACATCTAGAACCTTTCTAAATCTTCTGATTTACAAGCACTGGACATGAGCAACACCAACTCCATTTACATAGTAGACAAGCTTGTCTCTCTATGTGAGATTCAAAATCTAACACACTTAGTTTCTCAAACCAGCAAGAGGGATGATTACTATTAAGGAGTGATAAAGATATAAATAAAGAAATCACATGCGTTCTTGGTGAGGATCCAAGAATAGATTTGGGCATTTTAGAACATTTCTAAATTTTCAGATTTTCATGTCATGGATTTAGCAACTTCTGAAACTATGAATATCGCACGAACCTGAATTTGATAGCACTTTTGGGTTTTTCTATACAACACAACACTTCTGCGCAGCGGAATAAAGGAATAAGAAAAGCCCAAAATAGTTTGGATCTAGCGATATACATTGATCAAAAAGAACGTGTTGTAAAATAAAATTACCGTTGTGGGATTGATCGATACTAAACCTAGATGCTCTAGAAGATCTGCCGATCACTTAACGGCTAGAGTCCTTAGTGTAGAATAATGTTGGCACCTCTACAAAAGATCCACACAAATGAGATAACTCGTAGACTCTTGTCGAACAAGATCTAGGTCAGGAGAGGATACTCTACATCTTCACAGAATGCTAGGTCCGTTATAGAAGAGGCGGTGGCGACACTCGCCAGAATCAGGCTTAGCAATGGCAACGAGATCAGAAAAGGCGGAACAGCTTCCGTCTGACTTTTAGGTCTTGAGTTTTTCACATAGTTTGACTCGTGTGCTTAGATAGAATCAACCCGTCAAGTCCTTTTTAGAGAAACCCAAAAATCTTCTATTTATAGCCAAAGGAATAAACAGAACAACCTGTCGTTATTCGCAGAACCAAGACTTGGAATTCAACATTTTGACCAGACAACCCTTATCTCGACAAATCGTCGAGTATCCATAACATATTCGACGAATCGTCTAGTATACATAATATACTTGACAAATCGGCGTGAATCCATAAGATACACGATGAAGGCATTGAGTGAACTCAACGCACTCAATATTCTCAGTGCCAAACCCATCTAATCAACATTTGACTCGATAAAGGCATTGAGTGAACTCAATGCACTCAACATTTAAGTACCAGATTCGTCAAATCAACCTTTGACTCGACAAAGGCGTTGAGTGAACTCAACACACTCAGCGCCTGAGAACAAGACTCGCCGAATCAACACCTTGACTCAACGAATCGTTGAGTGAACTAACCAAACTCAATGCTTAAGTGCCATACTCGTCGAATCTTTAAGTAAACTTAACACACTCAACTCCATCTTTCGACGAGTCAATACTTGACTTGACGAAAGAGTTGAGTGGTCTCAACGCACTCGATGCTTTTATAGCCTAGCTGAGCTAAGTCATTTCCACTCATCATATGAGTATAGCCAAACTAATCCAATCTCCCAATCTCTCCAACAATCTTATGTGGGGCCATGATAGGCTCATACTACATTGGCAGTGAGACTACATGCTTGACCACTTCCATATCACAATGGTAACACCAACAGCTTAGCCTTTGGCGATGAGTGCATCGAGTGCTTAGCCTTTGGCATCGAGAGCGTCGAGTGTTTAGTCTTTGGCATCGAGAGTATCGAGTGTTTATCTTTTGGCATCAAGTGCTTTGTGTATAGCTGTATTGGCATTGAGTGGTTGTAGTCTTGGCGTCGAGTGATTTCAAAGCATCTATCTTGGCATCGAGTGAAGCAGAGAGGCGTCGAGTGGCTGCAGTCTTGGTTTCGAGTGATATCAGAGCATCTGTATTGGTGTCGAGTAAAGTAGTGAGGCATCGAGTGGTTGTAGACTTGGCGTCGAGTGATTTCAGAGTTAGTATCGGGTAATTTTAGGGTATCCGTCGAGTGACATTGAGTTTGTCAAGTCATATTCATCGGGTATACATTAGTAACTTTTTGTACTCTTCCCTTTGCATCGTCATGGAAATCCGATGCTAAGCCTTGGGTTTTATCGGTGTTCTGAATGTAGGGTTGTTGATAGGTTGGTAGTAGATAAAGGGCAATCAACTTTAAGCCAGTTTGTGAATCATTACACCTGGTGGGTCTTTTTTTCCTTCTCTTCTTTTGGACAATTGGATTGTGTTGGACAATGTGGCCACCACCATAGTACCTTTTTGAGATGTTTGGACTGTTGGGTTATGTTGGACAATGTGCCCACCACCACAATGCCTTTTTGAGATGTTTGGACTGTTGGGTTGTGTTGGACAATGTACTACCGACTCAGTACAATTTTTGCCAAGTGTTCATGATTCACCTGTTTTGAGCTGATCAGTCTCTTTTGTTTACATATATATATATATATATATACACACACACATATGTTCTTATGCATACACTTGCAGATGTTAATGAAGCATTGCTTCAGAATGCACTTGGTGTAACTTATCATACTTAAAAGTCTGTAAATTCTTCATTTGCTTAGTGTACAACCTCGGGCCCGTGGGAGGTTACTCAACAAAAGCGCTAGGGGGGGAAGATTGCATAGGCAAGAGGGAGCCAAGGAGCAGGGCACTTGCAAGGTGAGAAAAGAGCAGTGGAACAGGCGAGAGCCCTCTCGGAAGGTGAGAGGGAGCCATGGAGCAGGGCACTCACAAGGCGAGAGAGGAGCAGCGTAGTAGGTGAGAGCCCTCTCGCAAGGTGAGTGGGAGCCGTGGAGCAGGGTACTCCCAAGGCGAGAGAGGAGCAGTGAAGCAGGAGAGATCCCTCTCGCAAGGCAAGAGGGAGCCATGGAGCAGGGTACTCGCAAGGCGAGAAAGGAGTAGCAGAATAGGAGACAGGGAGTAATGGAGCCGGAGAGACGAGTTACTCGTGATTTAAGACCCCCCTCTTTTTTTATTTTTCGAACAGCGGGGTCTTAGCCCAGAATTGCCGCTTTGCGATGGCACCGACTCACGGGAAGGCCGCCACTATAAAACACCAATTCTGCCGGCCCTTTTCGATCACAAAGAGAGAGAAGTAAGAATACATAAAATGTAAACAGGTCCACAGAAAAACGCATATAAAATGAAATCACATCAAGTCCATTAGTAATATCAAATAAAAGTACTGTAAAGATACAGTTCAGATGAAATATTGATAAACGGGCTCGAGCCCGGTACATCAGAGTCCTCACTACAAATCACTCATCGCAGAAGCTACAAAAATACTAATCACTCACGGAGCTGGTCGCAGGTGCACCGGTGCTATACTGACCCACCTCTATGCGCACCGTACTCCGTTGGTGCTGGTCCCTGGATCCCATCCGGAGCTCCTGTAATGTTGTGGTTCGAAAACCATTAGTCATAAAGACTAAGCCCTATCATCCCCTACCCCTCCCCCCCCCCCCCCACGGCTCCTCAGCACCGAGCGAAGAGGAGGAAAGGGAAGCTGCAAAGGTGGAGAGTAATCAAGCAGATGACAAAGGAGCTAATCTAACAACTATCATGGTGTATAAACAACTATCTAGAATAAAGTACATCTAGAAATTCTACGGTAGTAAGTAATAAAGTAGACATGTAGTAAGTAGCAAATATATAAGAAGACAAATAGAAAGCAAGTAAGTAAATAAGTAAGTAACCTTAACTTATATGAATGCCCATACAAACTTATAAGTTAAGGGGTCTTCTGCAAGTCTCCCATCGTATAAAAAGTCCCATACCGATTTATACGTTGGGGTGTCGGTTGTATGCAAATATGAGTCTAGCGATATGCTATGCCATGATTCATGCAAGTGCAACTCACGCACACGACTCTATGTGCACAGACCTTTAGCTCCCCCTATTCGGGCAGCTAGCTTCACTCCCAGGAACCTCCGTAGTGGCAAACGGAGACACTGGGTCAGGCCCCCCACTCTTAGGCGGGTATCCAAACTACCGGGCCTAGCCCTTCCGTACGCCCCTAGAAGAACACAACCTAGAGTATCCGCGTACTTGTGCTGGCTATATCCGCCAGAATTTCTTTGGCTAAGTGTCCCACACTGCCGTGTCAACGTACCGATGTCGATGTGAACGACAATCAAATACCGAAGACCCACCACCTTATTCTGTACTCAAACCCTCGAGCCCTCGGCTCCTCGGACTGTCCCGTCCGTGCATCTACCTTAAAAGCTATCGTCTGAATGTCAACCAAACCAACTTATTCTACCTCCCTATCTACCGGGGTTTGTGAAAGTGCAACCCTAATTATTCTAGTTGCTCTTTTAATTTATTATTCCTACGGTTTACGTTAGCCAAGGACTGCCCTCGGTATTCCCTATGAAGGGCTCTCAAAGGGCACTAGGAACAATGATGGTAGCTGAAGCCCACCATTCCCTTTTGCAAGGCACTTATTGTTATTGGTTGATACCTGTTACCCGATCCCTTTTAGATTACTTTAGACCTAGCTCTAGAGAATTAAGCCTCTTCCTCTCCTACCCGGGGTGGACGATCTTTCGTCGTTCCCGAACACCACTTAACACTAGCCAATCTCACACTCTACTTATCCTAACTTCCAATAATGAACTTAACTTAGCTTGCCCTATCCAAACCAGCAAACTACAAAAATTCCATCTCCCCAAGTTCATTACCCACTCTAGTTCAGTTTCTGTGGTTTTACTATATGCAGACCGTCCTAAGATACATGAGGTATATAAGGGGAGGTACTCCAAATTGTCTTACGAATCTCCTATAATATTTACTGGAGGTCTATCATTACACAATATAACTAAGTCCAAGATTTCCAAATTTTTCCTTTTTATCGGTCATTTAATTTATTTATTCTAATCCTCCCAATGCCCTAGTATGAACATGAAGTGCACTAATGAGCCAACAATAAATCTTCATAAAATCAGTAAAAATCCTATGAGACATTTAAGCAGTAATTCCAAATTTTGAGAAATTTCAGAGGTGTTTAGGCCTTTTTTTTATTAATTTAACATTTTAGGCCACTTCTACTATATTATGAAACAAATACTGTAAATATGTACCCAAAAATCACAAGAAAATTTTAGAAGCTTATTGGTGACCTAAAACTATCAGAAACCAAGTCCCATGATTTTTCTCTAATATTTGGTCTCTGAATTTATTTTAATGAAAAATACTAATTTTTCCTAGCTTAGTGAAGGAGGCACTATTGCTAATTATCTAAAAATCCAAAGAAAATTACAGGGTGACTATCATGGTTTGAAACACTCACTGACCAAATTTCATAATTTTTCAAATAATAATTGGGCATTATTTGTATTTTTTACTACAAATCCCAAATAGTAAGTTAAAGAAGAAAGTACCCAAAATAATCAGATAAAATACTCAAGAAAAATACAAAAGGTATAACATGCTAAAACATGTCATAATCCAAGATTTCATAACATTCTAGTGAACAAAAATTCCAGAATCATCAAAATTGATATCTATGGCAAAACTAGGGTTGTGAATGAAGTACTGTATAAATTAACCAAAAAATCTCAACAAAACTATATTATGTCCATTTAGACCAGAAAATCACCCTGCCAAAATTTTATTTGATTTGTAATTCATTTATCAGCATAATAGTTCAAATTAATTTTGGTGCCCTAAACTAGGGTTATGATTTTCGGTGGCCTAACTGTCTCCAAATCCCCTAATATTTTTTCCAAAGAAATTTAATGTCCCTATGGTCCTCTCTACAAAATTTAAAGTCAGTCCAAGGTCATTTGACCCCATGACCTTCACAACCCACCAAGAGCCATCCTTAGGGTTTGGCCTTGGATCCTTGGGCAAATCTACCCCAATCCACCTCAAAATCCATTAGAAGGTGCAAGAGGGCATTCCTAGTCAGTGGTAAAAATCTCAGCCTCTGTTGAGGTGATCTGACCACTCAAATCTCAAAGTGCACTTTTAACCTAAAAACCCTTTGATAGGGCATAGCTTAGGGTTGTCCATTTCCTACCTAGAACATCTCCAAATGAGATGAAAAATTATACAGAGCCTCATGATGAACCCAGGGACCACTCACCAAGATTTGGGAGGGTTTAGAAATCATTAGGCCAATTAATTAATTTTTCCTAGGATTATTAAATTTTTCTAAAAACTTTAGAAAACAATTCTCCAAAAATTCCCTGTTTTGGACAGGCCTTAGGTATAGCTGTGGTAGACTCCTTGCCAAAATTTCAAATCATTTGGTCAAAGGATGAAGGGTGGGCACACCTTTTATTCTCTTCCTACCTCTAGGTCTAGATCCCACCAAAAGAGGTGCCCTGGTCAAACCAGTTGACAAAATTTACCCAAATTAATTTTGAAATATAGTAGACCCATAGGGCTACAAATTTTATGTTGGTCATTTCTTCATAAAAAGCCCCTAAGTATTTTTCCTAATTTATCTAAGGTGGCTGTTATTTTAATACAGAAAAATGCTTATAAAATAAAAGCTTAATTAACTGCACAGATCTTGAAGCAGGATCTAAGGGCCTTGGCATCGTCTTCCTCCTCCAGCCAAAGGTCACAATTTGCCCGACCTAGAGCTACTTCCAAGCGCAGCCGTCGGTCGTCCAGCCTCCTCCCTGGCCGGCCACCGCCACCACCACCTCCGTTGAGGTGGTGGCCATCGCCGGGCGGCGGCGCAGCCGCCAGAAGGTTTTTTTCCGGCGAGCCCGAGACTTCATTTTTGCGAAAAAATCGGAAAGAGAAGCTCTTCCAATCGGGCTCAATTGAGCCCGAATCTTAATCCTAAGGAAAGCTAAGATCTACCCGTAGAGAGAGAGAGGAGGGGAGGACCTTATTCGCGGGCTGGAGGCGTGCAGAACGTCGGGATGCCATTGGTGCGGTGGTGGCATCGCCGGAATTCTCAATAGCACAGTTGGAGGCTCGAAAACTTCAGGCAAAAGCTTGGAAAACCTCCTCTTGGGCCTCTGAGGGTGTTTAAAAGCTTGGTCAAGGAGGGGGAACGGCCAAAAGCTGGTGGCCATTAATGGCCCATTATATCTTGGCTCTGCCATGGTGGTGGGGGGCTGAAATGGCTCTGTGACAGCAAGCTAACAGCTTGAAACTCCTCCTCTTCCCTAGAGGAGTTGGATCTAGCCGTAAAAGGGAAGGGGGAAGGCCACGGCATCTAATGCCATTGATGTCCATGAATCCAAGCTCTCAGCCATGGCCGTAACCGCCTTTTTGCAAAACCGTCGGTCCACGTGTCAAGATTGATCGGTCAACTTAATTTAAGTAAGACTTATTAGGTCTTAATAGGAGAAAAATGGTCCACTCCCTAGACCGGACCGGTTCAGCTGAACCAGCACCCAGCCAAAACAATTCTGCCAGAAAAGACTAAGTAAATTGGCATTGAGTGAGCTCTGCTCACTCAACGCCATCCTTGCTACGGCGGAGTACTCAACTCCATCCCAGTTACGGCGTTGAGTGAGCTCTGCTCACTCAACGTAATGCAGACTATGGCGTTGAGTGAGCTCAGCTCAATCAATTCCATCCGAATTATGGCGTTGAGTGAGCTCTGCTCACTCAACGCCATCCAAAATATGTCCTTTTTAAATGATGGCGTTGAGTGAGCTTAGCTCACTAAACGCCGTCCAGGTTATGGGGTTGAGTGAGCTCTGCTCACTCAACGCCATCCAGACAACACCAAATGGCATTGAGTGCGGTCAGTGCACTCAACACCATTCAACTTATGGCATTGAGTGCACTCAACGCACTCAACGCCATCCCGCCTGACAGATTACGGCGTTGAGTGAGCTAGGCTCACTCAACGCCATCCAGTCTACGGCGTTGAGTGAGCTCAGCTCACTAAACACCAACCAGACGACACTAGATGGTGTTGAGATCAGTTTGTGCACTCAACGCCACCTAGCTTATGGCGTTGAGTGCACTCAACGCACTCAACGCCATCCCGTCTGAAGGATGGCGTTGAGTGCAGTCAGTGCACTCAACGCCATTCTTCCTGAAAGATGGCGTTGAGTGCATCTAGTGCACTCAACACCATTCTGCTTATGGCGTTGATTGCACTCAACGCACTCAATGCCATCCCGCCCTAAAGATGGAATTGAGTGCAGTAAGTGCACTCGACACCATTCTGCTTATGGGGTTGAGTGCACTCGACGCACTTAACGCCCGAGTCCTAAACTTATTTTAAGCAAGTTTGACCCACTATTTACAGACCAAGGTGATTTTCACTTTTCTTCCTAAGCTCCCTTGGTCTTTTGGGTTTCCTAGGGTTTTGTCGTGACCTAGTCATGGCAAAACCACCCCCCGGGGGTCTAGCCGGAAATGGGATGTTACAAATCCCAATAAACAAAACAAAGGTTTCATCCCCGAAATCAAGGTTAAGCCTACGGGGCTCCTATCGGGAGAAAAAGGCTTGTAACATCGCATGAGAGTTGAAAGATTTACATCTCTACGTTACGTTTGCTATGTGCAGTTTCAAATCTAAGACTAACTTGTCCAATTGACTAGGTATATACACCAATAAACAAAAGATTAGCCCCTATTCTTGAAATTTCAGTCCTATTTGTTTAAAATAGGAACGCAAATTGATTGTCCAGAGGGGTTGTGAGGTATACCTGACCGAAAAAGCTCTGGATACTTTTGCCGCATCAAGTCCTGTGGCTCCCATGTATGCTCCTCCTGCCCATGATTGTTCCACAGAACCTTGACTAACGGAACCTTCTTCCGTCGCAAGACCCGCACTGCCGTGTCATCGATCCTGATAGGGTCTAAGTTGACTGACCGATCTGAGGCCACCGAGCCATCTGCCGAGGAAATTAGCTGCTCAGAGCGTAGCAGAGCCCTCCGAAGTGAGGAGACGTGGAAGACATCATGCAATCCCGCTAACTCCGGCGGTAGCTACAGTCTATAAACCAAGGGGCCGATCCGCTCCAAGATCCTGTAAAGCCCCATATATCTCGGACTGAGCTTCTTCAGCCTGCGAACCCGCGAGACTCCGTGCATCGGCCGTATCTTCTAAAAAAGCCGGTCTCCCACCTGGAACTCCACTTGACGATGCATCGCATTATAATATTTGGCCTGCCTGCTCTGGGCTTCTAACATCCTATCCTGGATCAATCTAATCTGAGCATCTGTATCCCCCACAAACTCTGAGCCTAGTGCCTGCGGATCCTCATCCTGAACACATGATAGTGGGGTCCTGCACCTCCTTCCATACAACGCCTCGTATGGAGCGATGCCTATGCTAGAATTATGGGCGTTGTTGTATGAAAACTCGACCAGTTGCAGCAATCTCTCCCAAGGCTCGCTGTGGTCCAAAATACACGGGCGCAAAAGATCTTCTAGTGTACAGTTGTTGCTCTCTGTCTGTCCGTCGGTCTGAGGGTGAAAAGTTGTGCTGAATGTCAACCGAGAACACAGATGGGCCTGGACTGACCTCCATTCCCTGGATGTAAATCGCCCATCCTGATCCGAAACGATAGTCTTGGGCACCCCATGATAACGCACAAACTGCTCAATGAACCTCCGGACTAATACACTAACCGGAGCGTCCTTCGCCACTGGGATGAATCTGGCCACCTTTGTTAGCCTGTCCACTATCACCCAGATCGAGTCATTCCCTGCACGGGATCGAGGTAGCCCATGTATGAAGTCCATGGCTATATCCTCAAATTTCCACTCCGGCACCGGAAGTGGCTGCAGCAAGCCTGCCGGGTTCCTACACTCTGCCTTCACGAGTTGGCAGGCCTCGCAATGCGTCACAAAGTACGTAATATCTTTCATCATACCCGGCCAGTACATCGTCCTCTTCAAATCCTTTACCATCTTGGTGATCCCCGAGTGTACCGAATATCAGCTGTAGTGAGCTTCTGTCATGATGTCCTCCCGGATCTGGCCTCCTTCCGGTATGTAGACTCTGCCTCGGAAACACAGGAGACCATCTCTCAAAGAGTAATCTCTTGTCGTTCCTTCCTCCAAGGCTCGGAATATCGGCTCAGCTCTCTCATCAAGCTTCTGCCCATCTCTGATGTTGTCCCGAATATCATCAGTAGTAACCATCGACCCCAGGTACTCCATGTATAACTCCTGGTCATCCTCAGACACTAGTGATATCTGCATCTCCTCGAATGCTTTAACCAACTCCAAGGCCATCAGCTGCAGGCCTACTCCTGACGTACTCGCAGTCCAGCTCAGAGCATCTGCGACCACGTTCGCCTTCCCCTGATGGTAGTGCATGGTATACTGGTAGTCTGATAGAAACTCTACCTAGCATCTCTGCCTGATATTTAACTCCTTCTGGGTGTCGACGTACTTCAGATTCTTGTGGTTAGAGAAGATATCGCAATGTACTCCGTAGAGATAGTGTCGCAAGATCTTAAGAGCAAAAACGACTTCCCCCATCTCCAAATCGTGCACGGGGTAGTTCTGTTCATGCTGCTTCAACTGACGGGAGGCATAGGCTATTACGTGCATGTTCTGCATCAGAACGACACCCATCCCTTGATAGGAAGCATCTGTGTACACCTGGAATCCTTCCTTCCCTGACGGAAGGGAAAGGATGGGAGCCGAGGTAAGACGATCCTTCAGCTCCTGGAAAGCAGATTCACATCGAGGTGTCCAAATAAAAGGGGACTCCTTCTTTGTCATAGACGTAAGAGGGAGAGCAATCTGAGAGAACCCCTTTACAAACTTCCGATAATAACCGGCAAGTCCCAAGAAACTTCGAACATCCGAGGTCGACTTTAGTGGTGGCCAATCCCGTACTGCCTGGACCTTCAACGGATCTACTGCCAGACCTGCTCCACTGACGACATGGCCCAGAAAGGCCACCTCCTTTAGCCAGAACTCGCACTTGCTGTATTTGGCATACATTTCATGCTCCCGCAGCTTCTCCAAGGTCAAGGCCAGATGTCTCGCGTGCTCCTCCTCCGTCCTTGAATAGATAAGGATGTCGTCGATGAATACGATAACAAAGACATCCAGATACTGTTCGAACACCCAGTTCATCAAGGTCATAAATGCCGAGGGTTAATTCATGAGCCCAAAAGTCATCATGGTAAACTCGTACAAACCATATCTGCTGCTGAAGGCCGTCTTCGGGATGTCCTCCTCCCGAATGCGAAGCTGGTAGTACCCCGACCTAAGATCCAGCTTTGAGAACCAATGGGCTCCCTCCAGCTGGTCAAATAGCTCGTCTATCCTTGGCAAGGGATAAGTATTCCGGACCGTCAACCTGTTCAGGGCCCGGTAATCTATGCACAGTCGAAGAGTTCCGTCCTTCTTCTTGACGAATAACACTGGAGCTCCCCATGATGAAAAGCTAGGCCGAACGAACCCGGCCTCCACTAACTCCTGAAGCTGGCTTCGAAATTCCACAAACTCCTTTGGGGCCATTCGATAGGGAGCTCTGGATACCGGTTTAGCCCCTAGTATGAGCTGAATCTAGAAATCCTTCTCTCGGTGCGGGGGTGGCCCTGGTAGCTTCTCTAAAAATACGTCGGTGAAGTCCCGCACTACTAGAATATCTGAAATGGAGTCCTTGGCCACGACCGCCTCAAAAAGGACCTGATTAACCTCTCCCCCCTACAGGTGGGCCTTAACGTCCTGCACAGACGATAATAAGGTATGGGGTGCTGGTATAATACCTTCGATGACAATGAAGGAGTCGCTGTGCCTAACGGTGATCCTCTTCGCCACGCAGTCGATCGGGTATGGTTCCAGCACAGCCAAGTCATGCCCAGGATTAGATCGTAATCTGGCATCTTCAGAATCGTCGCTGGTGCCTCAAATGCCTTCCCGCCAATCTTTGCTTCCATATTACAATGAGCAGAGGTCATTATCTCTGATCCATCGGGTAGGCGCACCCTCATCATCTTCCCGATGAATGGCTCCACACCTACCAGTCCTTTCACGAAATCCTCCGACACGAACGAGTGCGAAGCACCAGTGTCGAAGAGTTTGTGAGCAGGCTTGCCGCTAACGAAGACTATGCTTGGGGTAATTAAGTGTCTTAGTATTCTTGTTGTAGTTGTCTTCTCTTAATTTCTAACTAGGTTATGTCTAGAAAACTAGTTCATATGAATAAAACTTAAAAGTACTGCCATGCCTGCGATAACCTGCTCCGAGTTCCGGGGCTGTGTCAGGTCTAGACCATACACCTGCTCCCTCTCTGGCCTGCGGCCTTGATTCTGAAATCCTCATCCTCGATCATGTCCTCCTCCACCAAACTACCAGGGAGGTGGAGCGCCCTGATGTGCTGGTGGGGGTGCTCGCCTCATAGGGCAGTTCCTCTTGATATTCCCTGGCTGATTGCACTGAAATCATACCGGTGCCTGCTCTGCTGTCCTTGGCATCTCAAGCATCTATAAAGGCGGGGGAGCCAATACCCCCGGACTCCTCTTCTCCTGACCAAACTCCTGACGAGGCTGATCCTCGTTCCTTCTCTCCCCAATAAACTGGCCTCGAGGATGGTCTCTACGAACTCCAATCACTGTATCATCAGCCGGTCTCTTCCAGCTTTTAACTATAAGCTGATCCGCTTCTCTCTTCTTTGCCATCTCCAGAATCCTGGCTAAACTCCCCTCTGAGACAAAAAGGAGGGCCTGCCTCATGTCGTCTTGCAACCCCATGTAAAACCTCCGGGCATAGCCAGCATCGTCCAACTGATAAGCGTCTGCATAGCGGGCCAGGTGAGTGAATTCATAATAATACTACACCACAGTCCTGTTCCCCTGCCTCAACCGTAGGAACCTATCCTCCAGGTCGTCCCTCGCCGACTGAGGTACACAATGTCCCAAGAGCGCTGCTCTGAACTCCTCCCAAGTAATATTTGCGCAATCCATCCCCGCAAAGGTGGTGTCCATCTTGGATTTTCACCACCTCTTTCCGTGTGACTCCAGGCAGGAGACTGCCAAAGCAACTGCCTCCTCAGTGGGGCATCGAATCCCCGCAAACGTCTCGTAAATGGTATCCAAACATTCCTCTGTACGTACTACAGACTCCGTCCCCAGGTAGGATGGAGGGGAAAGTCCCCTGAAGACAGTCATCTAATTGGCCCCGGGGTTTGGATGTGGAGCCGGGGCTTGCTGAGCTCTGAAGGCCTCCAGAATGGCCGTCAGTGTTTTCCCCATCTCCGTCTGCTAGAACGGAGCTTGAGCTGGTGGAGGTGGGACCACATTTGGAGCCTGAGGTGTCCCCTGCTGTGATGTAGGGTTCGTCGCAGGCTATAAGGAAAAATTTCGTTTGTTAGAGAATGTATGAATGGAATATAAGGAAGCGGTAGGATGGACTTTCACATGTGATTTCCCTTATGGGCACACCACGCTTCCGCTGCTAGTTTGTCCGCAAACTAAGCTCGTACGGGGGTGTCCCAAGGTTTTGTGGACTACTTCTCTTCCGATCGAGGTCTGCTCTGATACAACTTGTAAGACTGTAACATCCCATTTCCGGCTAGACCCCTAGGAGTCGGTTGGTTGTGGTAGAACCCTAGGGAGTCCAAAGCTTGAAATAACCGACCAAGATTTCAGGTCACGGGTTGGTCACGCCCGTGACTGACCCGTCACGCCCGTGACCTAGGGCGTGACTCACTCGACGATCGTCGATCTCCGGGAGACGATCGTCGGGCGCAGCATTTCCAACCCGGCCCTGTCACGCCCGTGACCCAGATGTCACGCCCGTGACCTTGGGCGTGACCCCTTCGACGATCGTCGATCTCAGTTAGACGATCGTCGGACGCGGAATTTGCCTCATGGCCTGTCACGCCCGTGACACTTAATGTCACGCCTGTGACATAGGGCGTGACCATGACCGTCGACTTCAGGTCGACGGTCGTCGAACAAAGCTATCCACACAGGCATGTCACGCCCGTGACATAGGGCGTGACACGCTCGACGATCGTCGATGTCAGTTCGACGTCGTCGAACCAGAATTGGTCACCAGGCCGGTCACGCCCGTGACCCATGTGTCACGCCCGTGACCACCCTTCGACGATCGTCGATCTCAGTTCGACGATCGTCGAACTCAGAACTGCTAACCGGGCCTGTCACGCCCGTGACCTATGTGTCACGCCCGTGACCAAGGCCGAAACGTCAGCCACACTAGAAATTTCGGTAACCGACGCCTTAGTAAATTCTGACTGTGGTGATGAAAATCAAGAGTATTTATGGGTCGTTCCCTACTTTAATTATGTGAATAATTAAGGAAAAGTGGCCCAATAGGAAATTGCCACCTGGCAAACACCTCTTCATCTCCAACTTTTCAACTTCCATTCGTCATAACCGAAACGTCATAAGGGTGTTATTAATGGCTGCCAACGTTTCATCTCCAACGTTTCATCCCTTCCCCTCCCCATTTGCTGATCTATAAAAAATTCCTAAGAGCAAGAGGAAAAGGTTACACTCCCTCAAACCATTTCAGACTTCCCCTTGCTGTTGAAGAATTTCCGGCGACGCCACCACCGCGCAAATGGCTTCCCGACGCTCTGCACGCCTTCAACCCGCGAACAAGGTCCTCCCCTCCCTCTTCTTCTGCGGATAGATCTTAGGAATCGTTAGGAGAGATATCGGGCTCAAAGAGCCAGATCGGGTGAGCGTCTTCGTGGTTTTCCAAAAATTTCATGGTGGCGGGTTCGCCGGAAACCGCCTCTCCGGCGGCTGTGCCGCCGCCCGACGATAGCCCTCGCCTCAACGGAGGTGGTAGTGGTGGTGGCCGGCCAGGGAGATGGCTGGATGGTCGGGAAATAGCTTGGAAAAAGCTACAGGAATTTAGGTTTTAGGCTCTGGTTTCGGGCTGTTGAAGAAGATGAACAGTGTCTTTTAATTAGATTTTATTTTTGAATCAATTTCTGAATGAGATATCTATCATGTTCAATAATTTGGGAAAAATACCTAGAGGCTCCTACAGGAAAAATAATCAACATAGGAAGTGTAGCCCTTGAAGTCTACTTTAATTAAAAATTAATTTCACTCGATTCGGAATCCTGGTTAGACCACAGCACCCTTTTTAGTGGGGTCTATCCAGAGGGCTGCCTTGACCATAGAAAAATTCCCCACTCCAATTCAGTCATCCAAATGACTTGAAATTTGGGGTGTGGTCTAATCTTATATATATCTAGGTGCTATCCAAAAATGAGAATTTTTGGAGAATATTTTTCTATAGTTTTTAGAAAAATTCAATAATCCTAGCCGAATTTAATTAGATAGTTAAATAATTTCCAAACCCTCCCAAACTTGGGTGTGTGGTCCCTGGGTTCACCATAAAGTTCTGTATAATTTTTCATCTCATTTGGAGATGGTTTGGATTAGAAATGAACAAACCTAAGTTTTGCCCTAATAAGGGGTCTTAGGTTAAAAGTGCACTTTCGAAGTTTGAGTGGTGAGATCACCTCAACAGAGGTTGAGATTTTTACCACTGGCTAGTTATATTCTCTAGCACCCCCTCATGGAGTTTGAGGTGGATCGGGGTAAGTTTACCCTAAGGACCAAGGCCAAACCCTAAGGTTGGATCTTGGTGGTTTGTGAAGGTCATGTGGTCAGATGACCTTAGATTGACCCAAAATCGGGTGAAGAGAACCATAGGGCCAATATAGTTCTCTGGACGAAATCTTAGTAGATTTGGAGACCGTTGGGATATCTAAAAATCTAACCCTATTTTAGGGTGCAAAACTAGTAGAGATAGGAAATGACACTAAATCACATTGAAAAGTGATAAGAATTGGGTAGAGTGCATTATAGGGAGGGTACAAGCTCTGGATATTTTTCTATGAATTTTATGATCACTATTTTGGGTACTTCTTTAATGATTTAGTAATTGTATGATTTGCTTAGAAAATTTATTATGGGGTACAAACTTCCTGGAAACTGATGGAATTTAGGCTGAGAACCTTTATTATGATTTTAAAGCTCTGGGAATTTTTATGGTATTTTTAGAAGCTTAATTCTAAGGCTTGCTTCATTAAGTATTATTTATCATGGATATTGGATTAAATCTATTTTGGTGGTTAGCAAGCTAGTAAAATTATGATTCTCTGCACAAAGATCTTTTATATATCATACTACTGGCTAGTGATTTTTCCATAATTTTTAGATGAATAATTTCAGTACTTCCTTCACTACGTAGAATTAATATGATTATACTAAATAAATTATTTAGAGGTTAAATACTTTCTATAAAATTCTGAAAATCTGTATTTGAGGTTATTTTGCTGTTATTTAACGATCATGATTTTTGAGTAGTCATTACTTAGGAAGATCGTGTGGTTAATGTTTAAAATGACCCGTGGCACGTCCTTTGGAAAAATTAAATAAATATCAAATTAATTAGGAAAATTATAAATTTCTAGATTTAGACCAATTATGTTATGATGGACCTCCAGTAAATATTATAGGAGATTTGGAAGATGACTTGGTGTACCTCCCCTTGGGTACCTCATATAGTTTAGGATGGTATGCATATAGTAAAACCACATAATTTTGATAGTTGATGGTTGGTAGGGCAGACTAGGATCGAGTTCATCATTGGGAGACTTGTTGGAATGAGGGAGTACGGGAACGACGAAAGATCGTCCATCCCGGGGAGTATAGGAAGAGTCTTAATACTCTAGGGTTAGAACTAAAGTAACTAAAAGAGGATCGGGTTAAGGGAGATCAACCAATAATAATAAGTGCCTTGCGAAAGGGAACTTCGGGCCGTAATGCCGCCGTCTTGGTTCCTAGTGCCCCTTGAGAGCCCTTCACGGGGTATACCGGGGGCAGTCCTGGGCTAACGTAAACCATAGGAATAATAAATTGAAAGAGTAACTAGTATAACTAGGGCTGCACACACTCACTCTCTGGTAGCTAGGAAAGTAGATTTATAGGATTACTTGCCATCAGACAGTAGCTCTGAAGGTAGATGCACGGACAGGACTGTCCGGGGGGCCGCGGGCTCGAGGGTTGGAGTACAGTATAAAGGTGGTGGGTCTTCGGTACTTGATCGTCATTCACACCGACATCGGTACGCTGACTCGGCGGTGTGGGACACTTAGCCAAAGAAAGTCTGGAGGGTACATCCAGCAGCAGTACGCGGATACTCTAGGTTGTGTTCTTCTAGGGGCGTACGGGAGGGCTAGGCCTGGTAGTGTGGATACCCGCCTAGGAGTGGGGGGCCCGACCCACTGTCTCCGTTTGCCACTACGGAGGTTCCTGGGAGTGAAGCTAGCTGCCCAAACAGGGGGAACTAAAGGTCTGTGCGCATAGAGTCGTGTGCGTGAGTTGCACTTGCATGAATCATGGCATAGCATATCACTACACTCATATTTGCATACAACCGACACCCCAACGTATAAATTGGTATGGGACTTTTTATACGATGGGAGCTTTGTAGAAGATCCCTTAACTTATAAGTTTGTATGGGCATTCATATAAGTTAAGGTTACTTACTTACTTACTTACTTGTTGCTTACTTACTATTCTCTAACTGCCCTTTATACAATTTGCTATATACTAATTGTTCTACCTATTACAACATTTACACTGCTCACCTATTATAACTTGTTAGTTAGGTCCACCGTCACCTGCTTGTCTATTCTCCACTTTGTAGCTTCCCTTTCCTCCTCTTCACCCGGTGCTTAGGAGCCGTGGTGGGAGGGGTAGGGGATGATAGAGCTAAGTCTTTATGACTAATGGTTTTCGAACCAAACATTACAGGAGCTCCGGATGGGAGACAGGGACCAGCACCAGCGGAGTACGGTGCGCATGGAGGTGGGACAGTCTAGCACCGGTGCACCTGCGACCAGCTCCGTGAGTGATTAGCCTTTTCTTAGCTTCCGCGATGAGCGACTTGTAGTGAGGACTCTGATGTACCGGGCATGAGCCCTTTTATTTCCAGACTATTTATACTCTGATGATTTTCTGTGGACACTCCCTTCGTGGAGTTTAATTTTATGTGATATTCTCTTTTGGTGGACTTGCTTCTCTCTTGCTTGCTACTTCTTGCGATCGAAAAGGCCGGCAAAATCGGCACGTTGTAGTGGCAACCTTCCCGGGTGCGAAGGTGTCACCGCAAAGCGGCGGTTCTGGGCATAAGACCCCGGTGGTTGAAAAAGAAAAAAAAGGGGGGGTATTACAAGTGGTATCAGAGCGAAACCTCGATCGAAAGAGAAGTAGTCCACAAAAAACCTTGGGCCACCCCCGTGCGAGCTTAGTTTGCGGACAAACTAGCAGCGGAAGCAGTGGTGTGCCCATAAGGGAAATCACATGTGAAAGTCCATCATAACTCTTCTTAAATTCCATTCATTTCGCTCGCTAACGAATGGAAATTTTGCTTGTAGCCTACGACGAACCCTACATCGCAGCAGGGGACACCTCAGGCTCCGGATGTGGTCCCGACTCCGCCAGCACCCGTTCCGTTCCAGCAGACGGAGATGGGGCAAACACTGACGGCCATCCTGGAGGCCTTCAGAGCTCAGCAAGCCCCGGCCCCACAGCCAAACCCCGGGGCCAATTGGATGACGGTCTTCCGAGGACTTTCCCCTCCATCCTACCAGGGGACGGAGTCTGCAGTACGTACGGAGGAGTGGTTGGACACCATTTATGAGATGTTGGCAGGGATTCGATGCCCCACGGAGGAGGCAGTCGCTTTGACAGTCTCCTGCTTAGAGTCACATGGAAAGAGATGGTGGAAATCTCAGCTGGACACCACCTTTGCAGGGATGGACTGTGCTGATTTTACTTGGGAGGAGTTCAGAGCAGCGCTCTTGGGACATTTTGTACCTCAGTCGGCGAGAGATGACCTGGAGGATAGATTCCTGCGGTGAGGCAGGGGAACAGGACCGTGGTGGAGTACTATCAGGAGTTCACTCACCTGGCCCGTTATGCGGACGCTTACCAGTTAGACGATGCTGGCTACGCCCGGAGGTTTTATATGGGGCTGCAGGATGACATGAGGCAGGCCCTCCTTTTTGTTTCAGAGGGGAGTCTGGCCAGGATTCTGGAGATGGCTAAGAAGAGAGAGGCGGATCAGCTCACAGTGAAGAATCGGAAGAGACCGGCTGATGATTCAGTGATTGGAGGTCGTAGAGACCGTCCTCGGGGCCAGGTTATTGGAGAGAGAAGGAACGGGGATCAGCCCCGTCAGGAGTTTGGGCAGGAACAGAGGACTCAGGGGATATTGGCTCCCCAGCCTATATAGATGTTGGAGATGCCAAGGACGGCAGGGCAGCCACCGGTATGCTATCAGTGCAACCAGCCGGGGCATATCAAGCGGAACTGCCCTGTGGGGCGATCACCCCCACCAGCACATCAGGGCGCTCCACCTCCCCGACAGTTTGGCGGACGAGGACAGGACCGAGGACGAGGATTTCCGGATCGAGGCCGCAGGCAAGAGAGAGAGCAGGTGTATGCTCTAGACCTGACACAGCCTCGGAACCCGGAGCAGGTTATCACAGGTATGGCAGCACTTTTAAATTTTCTTCATATAAACTACTATTTTAGACGTAACCTGCTTAGAAATTTAAGAGAAGATGAACTGCAACAAAAATACTAAGACACTTAATTACCCCAGGCATAGTTTTCGTTAGCGGCAAGCCCGCTCACACCCTCTTTGACACCGGTGCGTCGCAATCATTCGTGTCGGAGGATTTTGTGAAAGGACTGGCAGGAGTGGAGCTATGCACCGGGAAGATGCTGAGGGTGCGCCTACCCGATGGATCAGAGATATTGACCTCTACTCATTGTAATATGGAAGCGAGGATCGGCGGAAAGGCGTTTGAGGCACCAGCGACGGTCTTGAGGATGCCAGATTACGATCTGATTCTGGGCATGACCTGGCTGTATTGGAACCATGCCCAGATCGATGGCGTGGCGAAAAGGATCACCGTGCGGCACGGCGACTCCTTCATTGTTATCGAAGGTATTATATCAGCACCCCGTACTTTACTATCGTCTGTGCAGGCCGTTAAGGCCCACCTGTAGGGGGAAGAGGTCTATCAGGTCCTCTTTGAGGCGGTCGTAGCCAAGGATTCCATTGCAGATATTCCGGTAGTGCGGGACTTCACCGACGTATTTCCAGAGAAGCTACCAAGGTTACCCCCGCACCGAGAGAAGGACTTTCAGATTCAGCTCGTACCGGGGGCTAAGTCGGTATCCAGAGCCCCCTATCGAATGGCCCCAAAGGAGTTGGTGGAATTCCGGAGTCAGCTTCAGGAGTTAGTGGAGGCCGGGTTCGTTCGGCCTAGCTCTTCACCATGGGGAGCTCCGGTGCTGTTCGTTAAGAAGAAAGACGGGACCCTCCGACTATGCATAGATTACCGGGATCTGAACAGGTTGACGGTCCGGAACACTTATCCCTTACCACGGATAGATGAGCTTTTTGACCAGCTGGAGGGAGCCCATTGGTTCTCAAAGCTGGATCTGAGGTCAGGATACTACCAGCTTCGCATTCGGGAGGAGGACATCCCGAAGACGGCGTTCAGCAGCAGATACGGCTTGTACGAGTTTACCGTGATGCCGTTCGGGCTCACGAATGCACCCTCCGCATTCATGACTTTGATGAATCGGGTGTTCGAGGAGTATCTGGACGTCTTTGTCATAGTATTCATCGACGACATTCTCATCTATTCAAGGACGGAGGAGGAGCACGCGAGACATCTAGCCTTGACCTTGGAGAAGCTGCGGGAGCACGAGATGTATGCCAAGTACAGCAAGTGCCAGTTCTGGCTAAAGGAGGTGCATTTCTGGGTCATGTCATCAGTGGAGCAGGTCTGGCAGTGGATCCGGCAAAGATCCAGGCAGTACGGGATTGGCCACCACTAAAGTCGGCCACGGAGGTTCGAAGTTTCTTGGGACTTGCCGGTTATTACCGGAAGTTCGTAAAGGGGTTCTCTCAGATTGCCCTTCCTCTTACGTCTCTGACGAAGAAGGAGTCCCCTTTTATTTGGACGCCGCGATGCGAATCTGCCTTCCAGGAGCTGAAGGATCGTCTCACCTCGGCCCCCATCCTTGCCCTTCCATCAGGGAGGGAGGGATTCCAGGTATATACAGATGCTTCCTATCAGGGGATTTGTGCCGTCCTTATGCAGAATGGGCACGTAATAGCTTATGCCTCCCGTCAGTTGAAGCAGCACGAGCAGAACTACCCCGTGCACGATTTGGAGATGGGGGCAGTCATTTTTGCTCTTAAGATCTGGCGGCACTATCTCTACGGGGTACATTGTGATATCTTCTCCGACCACAAGAATCTGAAGTACGTTGACAACCAGAAGGAGTTAAACATCAGGCAGAGACGCTGGGTGGAGTTTCTTTCGGACTACCAGTATACCATGCACTACCATCCGGGGAAGGCGAACGTGGTTGCGGATGCTCTGAGCTGGAGAGCGAGTACGACTGGAGCAGGCCCGCAGCTGATGGCCTTGGAGTTGATTAGATCATTCGAGGAGATGCAGATTTCGCTAGTATCTGAGGATGACCCGGAGCTGTACATGGAGTACCTGGGGTCGATGGCTACTACAGATGACATCCGAGACCGCATCAGAGATGGGCAGAGGCTGGACGAGAGAACTGAGCCGATATTCCGAGCCTTGGAGGAAGGCACGACAGGGGATTACACTTTGAAGGATAGGCTCCTGTGTTTCTGGGGCAGAGTCTACATACCAGCAGGAGGACGGATCCGGGAGGATATTTTGACGGACGCTCACTGCAGCCGGTATTCGGTACACCCGGGGATCACCAAGTTGGTAAAGGATTTAAAGAGGATGATGTATTGGCCGGGTATGAAGAAAGATATTACGTATTTTGTGACGCATTGTGAGGCCTGCCAGCTCGTGAAGGCGGAGTGTAGGAATCCGGCATGTTTGTTGCAGCCGCTTCCAGTGCCGGAGTGGAAGTTTGAGGATATAGCCATGGACTTCATACATGGGCTACCTAGATCCCGTGCGGGGAACGACTCGATCTGGGTGATAGTGGGCAGGCTGACAATGGTGGCCAGATTCATCCCAGTAGCAAAGGACACACCGGTCAGTGTATTAGTACAGAGATTCATTGAGCAGTTCGTGCGTTATCATGGGGTGCCCAAGACTATTGTTTCGGATCGGGATGGGCGGTTTACATCCAGGGAATGGAGGTCAGTCCAGGCCCATCCGGGTTCTTGGTTGACATTCAGCACAGCTTTCCACCCTCAGACCAACGGACAGACAAAGCGCACTAACCGTACACTGGAGGATCTGTTGCGACTATGTATTTTGGACCGTGGCGAGCCTTGGGAGAGATTATTACCACTGGTCGAGTTTTCATACAACAACGCTCATCAGTCCAGCATAGGCATGGCTCCATACGAAGCGTTGTACGAAAGGAGGTGCAGAACCCCACTATCATGGGTTCAGGACGAGGATCCGCAGGCACTGGGCTCGGAGTTTGTGGGAGATACAGATGCACAGATTAGATTGATCCGAGACAGGATGTTGGAAGCCCAGAGCAGACAGGCGAAATATTACGATGCGAGGCATCGCCAAGTAGAGTTCCAGGTGGGAGACTGGGTTTTCTTGAAGATACGGCCGATGCACGGAGTCTCGCGGGTTCGCGGGCGGAAGAAGCTCAGTCCGAGATATATGGGGCCCTATAGGATCCTGGAGCGGATCGGCCCCTTAGCCTATAGACTGGAGCTACCGCCGGAGTTAGCGGGATTGCATGACGTCTTCCACGTCTCCTCACTACGGAGGGCTCTGCTACGCCCTGAGCAGCTGATTTCCTCGGCAGATGGCCCAGTGGCCTCGGATCGGTCAGTCGATTTAGAGCCTATCAGGATTGACGATACAGCAGTGCGGGTCTTGCGACGGAAGAAGGTCCCGTTAGTCAAGGTTCTGTGGAACAATCATGGGCAGGAGGAGCATACATGGGAGCCACAGGACTTGATGCGGCAAAAATACCCGGAACTTTTTCGTCAGGTATACCTGAAAACCCCTCTGGACAATCAATTTGCCTTCCTATTTTAAACCAATGGAATTGAAATTTCAAGAATAGGGGCTAATCTTTTGTTTATTGGGGTGTATATACCTAGTTAAGTGGGCGAATTAACCTTAGATTCGAAACCGCACAAACAAACGTAACGTAGGGAGGTGATCATTCGGTTCTCATGGGATGTTACAAGCTTATTTTTTTCCCGATTTGAGTCCCGTAGGCTTAACCTTGATTTCGGGGACGAAATCTTTGTTTTTGTTTATTGGGATTTGTAACATCCCATTTCCGGCTAGACCCCTAGGAGTCGGTTGGTTGTGGTAGAACCCTAGGGAGTCCAAAGCTTGAAATAACCGACCAAGATTTCGAGTCACGGGTTGGTCATGCCCGTGATTGACCCGTCACGCCCGTGACCTAGGGCGTGACTCACTCGACGATCGTCGATCTCCGGGAGACGATCGTCGGGCGCAGCATTTCCAACCCGGCCCTGTCACGCCCGTGACCCAGATATCAGGCCCGTGACCTTGGGCGTGACCCCTTCGACGATCGTCGATCTCAGTTAGATGATCGTCGGACGCGGAATTTGCCTCATGGCCTGTCACGCCCGTGACACTTAATGTCACGCCCGTGACATAGGGCGTGACCATGACCGTCGACTTCAGGTCGACGGTCGTCGAACAAAGCTGTCCATACAGGCATGTCACGCCCGTGACATAGGGCGTGACACGCTCGACGATCGTCGATGTCAGTTCGACATCGTCGAACCAGAATTGGTCACCAGGCCGGTCACGCCCGTGACCCATGTGTCACGCCCGTGACCACCCTTCGACGATTGTCGATCTCAGTTCGACGATCGTCGAACTCAGAACTGCTAACCGGGCCTGTCACGCCCGTGACCTATGTGTCACGCCCGTGACCAAGGCCGAAACGTCAGCCACACTAGAAATTTCGGTAACCGACGCCTTAGTAAATTCTGACTGTGGTGATGAAAATCAAGAGTATTTATGGGTCGTTCCCTACTTTAATTATGTTAATAATTAAGGAAAAGTGGCCCAATAGGAAATTGCCACCTGGCAAACACCTCTTCATCTCCAACTTTTCAACTTCCATTCGTCATAACCGAAACGTCATAAGGGTGTTATTAATGGCTGCCAACGTTTCATCTCCAACGTTTCATCCCTTCCCCTCCCCATTTGCTGATCTATAAAAGATTCCTAAGAGCAAGAGGAAAAGGTTACACTCCCTCAAACCGTTTCAGACTTCCCCTTGCTGTTGAAGAATTTCCGGCGACGCCACCACCGCGCAAATGGCTTCCCGACGCTCTGCACGCCTTCAACCCGCGAACAAGGTCCTCCCCTCCCTCTTCTTCTGCGGATAGATCTTAGGAATCGTTAGGAGAGATATCGGGCTCAAAGAGCAAGATTGGGTGAGCGTCTTCGTGGTTTTCCAAAAATTTCATGGTGGCGGGTTCGCCGGAAACCGCCTCTCCGGCGGCTGTGCCGCCGCCCGACGATAGCCCTCGCCTCAACGGAGGTGGTGGTGGTGGTGGCCGGCCAGGGAGATGGCTGGATGGTCGGGAAATAGCTTGGAAAAAGCTACAGGAATTTAGGTTTTAGGCTCTGGTTTCGGGTTGTTGAAGAAGATGAACAGTGTCTTTTAATTAGATTTTATTTTTGAATCAATTTCTGAATGAGATATCTATCATGTTCAATAATTTGGAAAAAATACCTAGAGGCTCCTACAGGAAAAATAATCAACATAGGAAGTGTAGCCCTTGAAGTCTACTTTAATTAAAAATTAATTTCACTCGATTCGGAATCCTGGTTAGACCACAGCACCCTTTTTAGTGGGGTCTATCCAGAGGGCTGCCTTGACCATAGAAAAATTCCCCACTCCAATTCATTCATCCAAATGACTTGAAATTTGGGGTGTGGTCTAATCTTATATATATCTAGGTGCTATCCAAAAATGAGAATTTTTAGAGAATATTTTTCTATAGTTTTTAGAAAAATTCAATAATCCTAGCCGAATTTAATTTGATAGTTAAATAATTTCCAAACCCTCCCAAACTTGGGTGTGTGGTCCCTGGGTTCACCATAAAGTTCTGTATAATTTTTCATCTCATTTGGAGATGGTTTGGATTAGAAATGAACAAACCTAAGTTTTGCCCTAATAAGGGGTCTTAGGTTAAAAGTGCACTTTCGAAGTTTGAGTGGTGAGATCACCTCAACAGAGGTTGAGATTTTTACCACTGGCTAGTAATATTCTCTAGCACCCCCTCATGGAGTTTGAGGTGGATCGGGGTAAGTTTACCCTAAGGACCAAGGCCAAACCCTAAGGTTGGATCTTGGTGGTTTGTGAAGTTCATGTGGTCAGATGACCTTGGATTGACCCGAAATCGGGTGAAGAGAACCATAGGGCCAATATAGTTCTCTGGACGAAATCTTAGTAGATTTGGAGACCGTTGGGATATCTAAAAATCTAACCCTAGTTTAGGGTGCAAAACTTGTAGAGATAGGAAATGACACTAAATCACATTGAAAAGTGATAAGAATTAGGTAGAGTGCATTATAGGGAGGGTACAAGCTCTGGATATTTTTCTATGAATTTTATGATCACAATTTTGGGTACTTCTTTAATGATTTAGTAATTGTATGATTTGCTTAGAAAATTTATTATGGGGTACAAACTTCCTGGAAACTGATGGAATTTAGGCTGAGAACCTTTATTATGATTTTAAAGCTCTGGGAATTTTTATGGTATTTTTAGAAACTTAATTCTAAGGCTTGCTTCATTAAGTATTATTTATCATGGATATTGGATTAAATCTATTTTGGTGGTTAGCAAGCTAGTAAAATTATGATTCTCTGCACAAAGATCTTTTATATATCATACTACTGGCTAGTGATTTTTCCATAATTTTTAGATGAATAATTTCAGTACTTCCTTCACTACGTAGAATTAATATGATTATACTAAATAAATTATTTAGAGGTTAAATACTTTCTATAAAATTCTGAAAATCTGTATTTGAGGTTATTTTTGCTGTTATTTAACGATCATGATTTTTGAGTAGTCATTACTTAGGAAGATCGTGTGGTTAATGTTTAAAATGACCCGTGGCACGTCCTTTGGAAAAATTAAATAAATATCAGATTAATTAGGAAAATTATAAATTTCTGAATTTAGACCAATTATGTTATGATGGACCTCCAGTAAATATTATAGGAGATTTGGAAGATGACTTGGTGTACCTCCCCTTGGGTACCTCATATAGTTTAGGATGGTATGCATATAGTAAAACCACATAATTTTGATAGTTGATGGTTGGTAGGGCAGACTAGGATCGAGTTCATCATTGGGAGACTTGTTGGAATGAGGGAGTACGGGAACGACGAAAGATCGTCCATCCCGGGGAGTATAGGAAGAGTCTTAATACTCTAGGGTTAGAACTAAAGTAACTAAAAGAGGATCGGGTTAAGGGAGATCAACCAATAATAATAAGTGCCTTGCGAAAGGGAACTTCGGGCCGTAATGCCGCCGTCTTGGTTCCTAGTGCCCCTGTAGAGCACTTCACGGGGTATACCGGGGGCAGTCCTGGGCTAACGTAAACCATAGGAATAATAAATTGAAAGAGTAACTAGTATAACTAGGGCTGCACACACTCACTCTCCGGTAGCTAGGAAAGTAGATTTATAGGATTACATGCCATCAGACAGTAGCTCTGAAGGTAGATGCACGGACAGGACTGTCCGGGGGGCCGCGGGCTCGAGGGTTGGAGTACAGTATAAAGGTGGTGGGTCTTCGGTACTTGATCGTCGTTCACACCGACATCGGTATGCTGACTCGGCGGTGTGGGACACTTAGCCAAAGAAAGTCTGGAGTGTACATCCAGCAGCAGTACGCGGATACTCTAGGTTGTGTTCTTCTAGGGGCGTACGGGAGGGCTAGGCCTGGTAGTGTGGATACACGCCTAGGAGTGGGGGGCCCGACCCACTGTCTCCGTTTGCCACTACGGAGGTTCCTGGGAGTGAAGCTAGCTGCCCAAACAGGGGGAACTAAAGGTCTGTGCGCATAGAGTCGTGTGCGTGAGTTGCACTTGCATGAATCATGGCATAGCATATCACTACACTCATATTTGCATACAACCGACACCCCAACGTATAAATTGGTATGGGACTTTTTATACGATGGGAGCTTTGTAGAAGATCCATTAACTTATAAGTTTGTATGGGCATTCATATAAGTTAAGGTTACTTACTTACTTACTTACTTGTTGCTTACTTACTATTCTCTAACTGCCCTTTATACAATTTGTTATATACTAATTGTTCTACCTATTACAACATTTACACTGCTCACCTATTATAACTTGTTAGTTAGGTCCACCGTCACCTGCTTGTCTATTCTCCACTTTGTAGCTTCCCTTTCCTCCTCTTCACCCGGTGCTTAGGAGCCGTGGTGGGAGTGGTAGGGGATGATAGGGCTTAGTCTTTATGACTAATGGTTTTCGAACCAAACATTACAGGAGCTCCGGATGGGAGACAGGGACCAGCACCAGCGGAGTACGGTGCGCATGGAGGTGGGACAGTCTAGCACCGGTGCACCTGCGACCAGCTCCGTGAGTGATTAGCCTTTTCTTAGCTTCCGCGATGAGCGACTTGTAGTGAGGACTCTGATGTACCGGGCATGAGCCCTTTTATTTCCGGACTATTTATACTCTGATGATTTTCTGTGGACACTCCCTTCGTGGAGTTTAATTTTATGTGATATTCTCTTTTGGTGGACTTGCTTCTCTCTTGCTTGCTACTTCTTGCGATCGAAAAGGCCGGCAGAATCGGCGCGTTGTAGTGGCAACCTTCCCGGGTGCGAAGGTGTCACCGCAAAGCGGCGGTTCTGGGCATAAGACCCCGATGGTTGAAAAAGAAAAAAAAAGGGGGGGTCTTACAAAGACCCCCTTTTTTTTTCTTTTTCAACCACCGGGGTCTTAGCCCAGAATTACCGCTTTGCGGTGGCACCGACTCACGGGAAGGCCGCCACTACAAAACGCCAATTCTACCGGCCCTTTTCGATCACAAAGAGAGAGAAGTAAGAATACATAAAATGTAAATAGTTCCACAGAAATATGCATATAAAATGAAATCACATCCAGTCCATTAGTAATATAAAATAGAAGTACTGCAAAGATACAGTTCAGATGAAATATAGATAAACGGGCTCGAGCCCGGTACATCAGAGTCCTTACTACAAATCACTCATCGCGGAAGCTATAAAAATACTAATCACTCACAGAGCTGGTCACAGGTGCACCAGGGCTATACTGACCCACCTCCATGCGCACCGTACTCCGCTGGTGCTGGTCCCTGGATCCCATCCGGAGCTCCTGTAATGTTGTGATTCGAAAACCATTAGTCATAAAGACTAAGCCCTATCATCCCCTACCCCTCCCCCCCCCCCCACGGATCCTAAGCACCGAGCGGAGAGGAGCAAAGGGAAGCTACAAAGGTGAAGAGTAATCAAGCAGATGACAAATGAGTTAATCTAACAACTATCATGGTGTATAAACAACTATCTAGAATAAAGTACATCTAACAATTCAACGGTAGTAAGTAATAAAGTAGACATATAGTAAGTAGCAAATATATAAGAAGACAAATAGAAAGCAAGTAAGTAAATAAGTAAGTAACCTTAACTTATATGAATGCCCATACAAACTTATAAGTTAAGGGGTCTTCTGCAAGGCTCCCATCGTATAAAAAGTCTCATATCGATTTATACGTTGGGGTGTCGGTTGTATGCAAATATGAGTGTAGCGATATGTTATGCCATGATTCATGCAAGTGCAACTCACACACATGACTCTATGTGCACAGACCTTTAGTTCCCCCTGTTCGGGTAGCTAGCTTCACTCCCAGTAACCTCCGTAGTGGCAAATGGAGACAGTGGGTCGGGCCCCCCCACTCCTAGGCGGGTATCCACACTACCGGGCCTAGCCCTTCCGTACGCCCCTAGAAGAACACAGCCTAAAGTATCTGCGTACTAGTGCTGGCTATATCCACCAGGCTTTCTTTAGCAAAGTGTCCCACACCGCCGAGTCAACATACCGATGTCGGTGTGAACGACAATCAAATACCGAAGACCCACCACCTTATTCTGTACTCAAACCCTCGAGCCCTCAGCTACCCAGACTGTCCCGTCCATGCATCTACCTTCAGAGTTATCGTTTGAATGACAACCAAACCAACTTATTCTACCTCCCTATCTACTGGGTGTGTGAAAGTGCAACCCTAATTATTCTAGTTGCTCTTTTAATTTATTATTCCTACGGTTTACGTTAGACCAGGACTGACCCCGGTATTCCCCGTGAAGGGCTTTCAAAGGGCACTAGGAACTATGATGGTAGCTGAAGCCCACCGTTCCCTTTCGCAAGGCACTTATTGCTATTGTTTGATACCCATTACCCGATCCCTTTTAGATTACTTTAGACCTAGCTCTAGAGAATTAAGCCTCTTCCTCTCCTACCCGGGGTGGATGATCTTTCGTCATTCCCGAACACCACTTAACACTAGCCAATCTCACACTCTATTTATCCTGACTTCCAGTAATGAACTTAACTTAACTTGCCCTATCAAAACCAGCAAACTACCAAAATTCCATCTCCCCAAGTTCATTACCCACTCTTGTTCAGTTTCTGTGGTTTTACTATATGCAGACCGTCCTAAGATACATGAGGTATATAAGGGGAGGTACTCAAAATTGTCTGTCGAATCTCCTATAATATTTTCTGGAGGTCTATCATGATACAATATAACTAATTCCAAGATTTCCAAATTTTTCCTTTTTATCGGGCATTTAATTTATTTATTCTAAGCCTCCCAATGCCCTAATATGAACATGAAGTGCACTAATGAGCCAACAATAAATCATCATAAAATCAGTAAAAATCCTATGAGGCATTTAAGCAGTAATTCCAAATTTTGAGAAATTTCAGAGGTATTTAGGCCTATATTTCCTAATTTACCATTTTAGGCCACTTCTACTATATTATGAAGCAAGTACTGTAAATTTGTACTCAAAAATCACAAGAAAATATCAGAAGCTTGATTGTGACCTAAAACTATCAGAAACTAAGTCGCATGATTTTTCTCTAATATTTGTGCTCTGAATTTATTTTAATATAAAATACTAATTTTTCCTTGCTTAGTGAACGAAACACTATTTTTAATTATCTAAAAATCTAGAGAAAATTACAGGGTGACTATCATAGTTTGAAACACCCACTGACCAAATTTCATATTTTTTTAAATAATAATTGGGCATTATTTGTATTTTTGACTACATATCCCAAATGGAAAGTTAAAGAAGTAAGTACAAAAAAAAATCGGATAAAACTCCCAAGAAAAATACAGAAGGTATAACATGCTATAAGGATCCCTAATCAAAGATTTCATAACATTCCAGTGAAAAGAAATTCCAAGAACATCAAAATAGATATCTAGGGCACAACTAGGGTTGTGAATGAAGTACTGTATAAATAAACCCAAAAATCTCAACAAAACTATATTATAGCCATTTAGACCAAAAAATCACCCCGCCTACATTTTATTCTATTTGTAGTTCATTTGTCGGCATAATAGTTCAAATTAAGATTGGTGCCCAAAACCAGGGTTAGGATCTTCGGTGGCTTAACTATGTTCAAATCCCCTAAGATTTTGCCCAGAGAAATGTAATGGCCCGATGGTCCTCTCCACCAAATTTCATGTCAGTCCAGGGTCATTTTACCTCATGACCTTCACAACCCACCAAGAGCCATCCTTAGGGTTTGGCCTTGGATCCTAGGGCAAATCTACCCCAATCCACCTCAAAATCCTTGAGGAGGTGCTAGAGGGCATTCCTAGTCAGTGGTAAAAATCTCAGCCTCTATTGAGCTGATCTGACCACTCAAATCTCAAAGTTCACTTTTAACCTAAAAACCCCCAAATAGGGCATAGCTTAGGGTTGTCCATTTTCTACCTAGAACATCTCCAAATGAGATGAGCAATTATACAGAGCCTCATGATGAACCCAGGGAACACTCACCAAGATTTGGGAGGGTTTGGAAGTCATTAAGCTTATTAATTAATTTTTCCTAAGATTATTAAATTTTTCTAAAAACTTTTGAAACTCATTCTCCAAAATTTCCCATTTTTGGACAGGCCTTAGGTATAGCTGTGGTAGACTCCCTGCCAAAATTTCAGATCATTTGGTCAAAGGATGAAGGGTGGGAACACCTTTTAGTATCTGCCTAGCACTAGGTCTAGATCCCACCAAAAGAGGTGCCCTGGTCAAACCAGTTGAACAAATTTACCCAAATCAATTTTAAAAAATAGTAGACCCGTAGGGCTACAAATTTAATGTTGGTCATTTCTTCATAAAAAGACCCTAAGTATATTTCATAATTTATCTAAGGTGGCTGTTATTTAAATACAAAAAAATGCTTATAAAATAAAAGCTTAATTAACTGCACAGATCTTGAAGCAGGATCTAAGGGCCCTGACATCGTCTTCCTCCTCCAACCAAAGGTCACGATTTGCCAGACCTGGAGCTACTTCCAAGCACAGCCGCCGGCCGTCCAGCCTCCTCCCTGGCCAGTCACCGCCACCACCACCTCCGTTGAGGTGGTGGCCATCGCCGGGCGGCGGCATAGCCGCCGGAGGGGTTTTTTCCGGCAATCCCGAGACTTCATTTTAACGGAAAAATCGGAAAGGGAAGCTCTTTCGATCGGGCTCAATTTAGCCTGAATCTTAATCCTAAGGAAAGCTAAGATCTACCCGTAGAGAGAGAGAGGAGGGGAGGACCTTGTTCGCAGGCTAGAGGCGTGCAGACCGTCGGGATGCCATTGGTGTGGTGGTGGCGTCGCCGGAATTCTCAATAGCACAGAGGGAGGCTCGAAAACTTAAGGCAAAAGCTGGGAAAACCTCCTCTTTGGCCTCTGAGGGTGTTTAAAAGCTTAGTCAAGGAGGGGGAACGACCAAAAGCTGGTGGCCATTAATGGCCCATTATATCTTGGCTCGGCCATGGTGGTGGGGGGCTGAAACGGCTCTGTGACAGCAAGCTAATGGCTGGAAACTCCTCGTCTTCGCTAGAGGAGTTTGATCTAGCCATAAAAGGGAAGGGGGAAGGCCGCGACATCTAATGCCCTTGATGGCCATGAAGCCAAGCTCTCTGCCATGACCGTAACCGCCTTTTTGCAAAACCATCGGTCCACGTGTCAAGATTGACCGGTAACCTTAATTTAAGTAAGACTTATTAGGTCTTAATAGGAGAAAAATGGCCCACTCCCTAGACCGGACCGGTTCAGCTGAACCAGCACCCAGCAAAAAAATTTCTACCAGAAAAGACTAAGTAAAATGGCGTTGAGTGAGCTCTGCTCACTCAACGCCATCCTTACTACAGTGTTGAGTGAGCTCTGCTCACTCAACGCCATCCCAGTTACAGCGTTGAGTGAGCTCTGCTCACTCAACACCATCGAGACTATGGCATTGAGTGAGCTCAGCTCAGTCAACATAATCCGGATTATGGCGTTGAGTGAGCTCTGCTCACTCAACGCCATCCAGAATATGACCTTTTTAAACGATGGCGTTGAGTGAGCTTAGCTCACTCAACGCCGTCCAGGTTATGGCGTTTAGTGAGCTCTGCTAACTCAACGCCATCAAGATAACACCAATTGGCATTGAGTGTGGTCAGTGCACTCAACGCCATTCAACATATGTCGTTGATTGCACTCAACGCACTCAACGCCATCCCGCCTGACAGATTACGGCATTGAGTGAGCTAGGCTCACTCAACGCCATCTAGTCTACGACGTTGAGTGAGCTCAGCTCACTAAACTCTAACCAGATGACACAAGATGGCGTTGAGTGTAGTCTTTGCACTCAACACCGCCTAGCTTATGGCATTGAGTGCACTCAACGCACTCAACGCCATCCCGTCTGAAGGATGGCCTTGAGTGTTGTCAGTGCACTGAACGCCATTCTTCCTGAAATATGGCGTTGAGTGCAGCCACTGCACTCAACACCATTCCGCTTATGGCGTTGAGTGCACTCAACGCACTCAACGTCATCCCGCCTGAAAGATGGCGTTGAGTGCAGTCAGTGCACTCAACGCCATTCTGCTTATAGCATTGAGTGCACTCGACGCACTCAACGCCCAAGTCCTAAACTTATTTTAAGCAAGTTTGACCCACTATTTACAGACCAAGGTGATTTTCACCTTTCTTCCTAAGCTCCATTGGTCTTTTGGGTTTCCTAGGGTTTTGTCGTGACCTAGTCATGGCAAAACCACCCCCCAGGGGTCTAGCCGGAAATGGGATGTTACACGTGAGGCAGGGAAAGGCAGGATGGGGAGAAACTCTCACCCGCGAGATGCCATTTTTGTCGAGAGTCAGCTCGACGTTTTTTCAAGAGTCATTGGACGATCGTCGAGCGCCAGTTTGGCGATTTGTCGAGCACTGGTCCAGTTAAAAGGAGGTTTTTACCTTTTTAACCCCAGGTAGGGGTTCTATTCTTTGGTCTCAGGTAATTTTACTTTTTTCCATTGGTAATTTTACTCTTTTGCCCTTGGTGGTCTGTGTAACAACCATATCCGTCACATAGTATATAACAGTAGGTCCGGCCGGGGCCCGACGCCATATACTGCGGACAGACTGGTTGGTTACTTATTGAAACAATTCAACAAATCACAACGTCCTACACAGAGCATCTAGCAGAAGTAAATTATTAAGTTGCACAAAGAATAAAGAACCCTGCCAAGCATGAATGTCCACTACTCAAACCAAGACGGAATGTTTTATACACTAAACAGGAATGGCCTTATAGCCTTACAAGAGTTTGCTTAATAAAAGTGTCTTCCAAACCTCGGCACGCAGGCCGGTCACACATGAGTACAAAAAGGAAAACACTCAACAATTGGCCTTCGAGAGCCAGCACTGCAACTTAGACTTTAGCCCGCTATTTAACGCTCGGCCCCACAGCACCTGCATGCAACAATCCACCGCACGGTGGTAAACAAAGGCAACGGTCAGCTATGCTGACCAAATTATAACGATTCCGCCCCTAAACCGGGGCGGCAAAGCTTGTTCCCTTCACTTGTTAGCAAAACAAGCAACATAGCGAAATAAGCATCACATCACAGGTGCACGATCACACGGCCATACACCCCGTGCTCTCAGGGCACTTACTCGGTGAGCCAGTCTGAACCCCGTCCGGTCCTTGACTCCACTACCACCCTCAGGGTGGAAACCTTGTGAGCATTTAGTCCTTTCGTCCGTAGCCTAGACTCGATCTCCAAACCTCGGTAAGTCCCACGTAAAACTTTAGGTCGCTTTAACCGAGAAGATGGAGCGGGTAGGGGTCCACCAGCCCGTTGCTCACCCCGCCGTTGCAATTTGGCCTTTGATGCGGGCTAAGCTTCCCCAGTCCCAAATATCGTTCAAACATGGTACATATTTGGGACTCGACATGGCGTTGAGTGGTTAGCTACACTCGACATGGTGTTGAGTAATCTCAAAGACATATAATGAGGCGTTGAGTGGTTAGCTACACTCGACGAGGCATCCAATAATCTCATTGCCTTGTAATAAGGGGTTGAGTGGAAAACTACACTTGATGAGGCGTCGAGTATTCTGAATGCCATGCAATGAGGCAACGAGTGATCTCGACGCCGTTTCTCTCAAATTTAAATTTACATGTCTAGAGGTAGTGGATGACCATGAAATTTGGGTAATAGGTATTTAATGATGTTATCTACCTCTGCAAATTTTATAATAATTTTGGGTTAATGATTTTTAGTACCTTCTTTATAACACTCGAATTTGTTGATTGGAGGAATAAATTTTATAGAACTAACTGAGTATTGGAAAATTGTGAAACTTGGCTAGTAAACTTTTTTTACCATTGTGATGCCTTGTTAATTTTATTGCAATTTGGAAGAATATATATAGAAGTTCCTTCACAAGTAGCCCTTGAAATATATTATGTTATAAATTCAAATAAATGATTAAATAAAATTAGAAAGTCATGAAATTTTGGCAGATAAGTTTTCTGATCATTATAGTCCTCTGGTAATTTTGTTATAATTTTTGGATGACAAAATTTTGTACTCATTTATAAATGGTCATTTTGATCAAAAGATTTGTATTTTTATTAATGATAGAATTCATTTTAGAAAAAATCAGGAAATTCATTCCTTGTTGTTGTTTAGCAGATAAGAGGCTCTGGAAATTTTAGTAAGGTCATTGCATGTCAGAATCTTATACTTCATGTTCAAGTCATAGGAGGAATTATTTTAAGGAAAATATTTAATTGAGTGATTTAATTAGGAAAAATATCAAGTTCTGGTTTTGGGCTCAACAAGTCATGATAGACCCCCAGTAATAATTTTAAGATTGTAGACTGATGATTCCAAGTTATACACATATTTTTAGACTCATCTAGGCTAGTTTTCTTGTTGATGCACTATACTTTAGAGCCATATTTGTTCATATTTATTATTATGTCCATTCCATGATAAGTGCACTTTTGGCCCGCTTTTAGTGTGATTTTCTTAGTATTTATTCTTGTGCTCTACTTGGTGTTTTGCTATGTTTGGAGACCATAGTACGCCTGTCTTGGTGTCTCTGCTGTTGTGGCTGCAGGTACAAAGGTTGTGAGCGTGTTTCGGGTTGTTTTGGGAAGTTTCCTGCCTAAGGGCCACTGGTCATGCATTTTTACACGTGCACAATCAGTGGACTCCTTACCGCATGACCACTTGTCATGTGCGGCCTGCTCATCAAATTCCCTAGTAATCCAGGAACACTGCGCACGATCATTCGACCTATAGCGCACGACCACTGGTCGTGAACCACTGATCGTGCTCACTATTCTCCACTATTCAAAGTTCTGTCTTGGGCATTCATACGAGCATTGGACATAGTACGCATGACCACAGGTCGTGCGCCACTGCTCGTGCACTCTATACTAATTTTTCTTGAGTTCTGCCCCTTCTAATCGCACGATCATGGGATAATGTACGCACGACCACCGGTCATGCACCACTAATCGTACACATATATATTATTTTTTCTATCTATTGTAGGTTTGTATGGAGCAAAGCACACGATCATCAACCGTTAGTGCGCACTACCACTGGTCATGCGCCATTGATCGTGCGATCTGATTATCTGCTGCTGCATTTAAGCTTGTGCTCCGCGATTTAGGTCAACGCCTTCCATTTTTCACTCTGCTTCGCCCGCCATTTCCGCTCCTCTGAGCGAGAAAACATCCCTCCAGCCACCATTTTCTCTCTCCTCTTTGGATAGTTGATCCTACCACCATTATTCCTCCAAGAGCTTGCAATAGCATCATCTCCGGCCACCATTATCTTTTCCAAGCTCCAAGCTATGTTTCAAGCTCTTAGGGTGCTGCATCCGTGGAGTTCTCCGGATAGATTAAGCCCAACGATTATTAACGAATAAGACGGGTAATTAGAAGGAAATGATAGCCCTTTTGGACCCCTGACGTCATCCGCAGAACGAGCTCGGACAAGGAACGACAACCCTTAACTCCAGCCGTGAAACTTGGAAATCCTTCATGTGTTTGGTTGTTTCTCTTCCCCTTCACTTGTAGTAATTCTTTTTCTGCTTATTTGGATGCTGGAATGATGTGTAAGAACAATGTTAGCCTAAGTATTTCAGCATGTCTATTTGTTGTTATAACTTAGTTCTTGATTGTGTGTTGAGCTATATTTTCCCTTGTTCATGTTAAGATAGTGTCATTCTAGCGATTGCTAGAAGCGTGCGTGGAGAAGAGGTGAGTGTTACTCTCATTGGCTCATTCATCTTTCGTATTACTCTCTTGAGTAATCCAACAAAGAGACGCAGTGACGGCGACCCGCAATAAGATTATTAGTGCTAAACTTAGGAAACACAAAATCTAAACCCCCCTTCGTAAACACCGACCTAAGGACTTCAATCTCAAGTCCTCCTAAAAATTAACTCCACCTTGTTGTGTTCCCAAGAGATCGATGCTTGTGGAAATTCTCTCATTTTAAATTACTTGTGCGACCGGTACATTTGCTGTCAAACGCATTAAGATTTTGGCACCGTTGTCAGGGAGTGCAACCGTTGTGTATACTTTTCTACTGGAAAAGTTTTGCAAGTGTTTTTAGTATTTTGATCGTTTATTTTCAGAGTGTTGTATGATAGATTTGAACCCTGGTGATAGGGGTGAAGATTTGAGAGTTGATCTTGAGATCGCGCATGTGAGGCGAGCTCGCCTGCGTACTGCTACTACTTAAGAGAGGATTGAGGATTTTGGCCAAGGAGGAAATGGCCACAGTGAATGGGTATTGAGGGCCAAGAGGTGGTCCAACAAATGTGTTTGGACAATGCGTGATTTCATAATAAATAATACGAGAAGTGTTTACACTGGCTTCAGACCTGCCATCGTAAACAACTACTTCGAGATTAAACCCGCCATCCTGAATATGATCTAGAATAATACTCTGTTTGATCCCTAGTTGGATTTGGGCTTGATTCACTAACATAGGCTGAGTGTGACCCAACATTGTATAGCTAGGGTCATGAGTAGTAGTCCTAGAGTTTAGGCAAAGTCTTGATTAATGCTACCTCCTTAGACAAGCCAGAAGTGGACTTTAGAGAATCAGTTTTAACAATTTTCAGAAGACAGTAATCAGTTCGAAATTCTTCGAACTCAACTCGATGATCGTCGATCTCAGATCGACGAACTAAGAGTTAGTTCTTTGAGCTGAGCTCGACGTTCTCAGAGCTCAGGTCGACGCTTAGTTTTTTTTTGTCAGTTTCTCAGCTCGACGAACTCAGAGTGCAGATTTGGTAAGTTATTCCCAGTTAACAGATCGCAGAGCACAGGTCAACGAACTTGAATTTTCTGGTCGACGATCTTTGATCTCAGGTCGACGAATTCTTTTTTGCGTTCGGAGTTTTCTGTGTTATTCTAGAATGAGTCCTTCCCTCTTTTGTTCCTTATTGGAAACATTATTCTGAGCATTTAATGCAAATATTCTTCTGAATATAGCCGTTATTTGGCTGCATTAAATGCGGTATTCTTCAGAATAAATAATTGCTTATTCTATTAATAACAGTTGGGGAAACTCATCAATTCTATTATTCCAGCCATTTTCTATTCCCCCTAGCAGCTAGCATTTATGGGAAGATTTCAAAAAATAAAAAGAGAATTTTTTAGCAGTGGAATAAAAGCAATTCTCTTCTTCTTCAACAACAATAGACAAGAAAGATAGTTACAGAAACAGGAAGATAAATCGAGAAGCACTGAACAGGAAATTTTGAACAAGCACTCGATGCTCTCAACGCTTTCTCATTATCTGCCATCACTGTAGATTGAAGAAGAACAAAACATCAAGATCAAGAGTCGTCTTCAACCTCTGTTCTAGAAATCTTTAGAGACACTCTAATCACCATCAAGTATTTGATTTCCTTGATCTTGGCAGATCAAGTTGAAGACCTACTCACCATTTAGCAAAGCTCTGTTCTTTCAGACACAGTCTACCTCTCAGAAGGAGCTTTGACATCACAAGAATCCACATAGTATTCTCAGTTGTACTTGAGAAAATAGAAGACTTTCATCAACATTTTACATCCAATTGTACAGGGTTATAGGTCCCTTTAAAAGTTAGTTTGGTTGACAAGTCTCCCTCCAAAAGACTTGAAGTTGGTTTTTAGGCACCTGATCAAAAGCCTGAAGGGTCTCCTGATCTACCTGAACCAGATCTTGTGGTGGCAATCACCTGATCAAAACCTGCTAGTGGATTCCTACCAAGGGTGGTAGAAGAGTGGATGTACCCAGGTTTAGGGGAACCACTATAAACTTCTTGTGTCGTTTGGTTTCTCCTTTTCATTTGTTTTTTCTGTGCTTGTGATTGCTGAATTGTTTAGCTTAGTTTTTCTTATTCCTTAACTAATATATGGTATCACTATATTTACTCTAATATAATCTAAAAAGAGCCAAAAGTTTCAATTCTCTATTCACCCCCCCCCCCCCTCTAGAGTATTTTTACCTAACACCCTCCTTTCAATTGGTATTAGAGGTTGTATTTGTTTAGTTATATAAGTTAACACTTAAACCAAGATCTAGTTGGTATCAGAGGTTGTGTTTGTTTAGTTATATAAGTTAACACTTAAACCAAGAAAAGAACCGCAATCTCCTTGCCTCCGCGAATCCAAAGACGGCTCGCGATTTGGAGCTCCGAAGCTCCGCCGGTGACCGGATCTTGGTCTTCTTCCTCCTCCTTGCTCTCCCTTCTCTCTAGGTTTTAGAAAGAGAAGGCTTGGATGAAAATAAGGGTTTCAAACCCTATTCCTCGGATATAACACACCAGCAACAGCCCTGAGCCGTCGGATCCCAAATCAAGAAATCGAACGGCTGTGATTCAGCCCAATATTACCAAATCTGGGCCGAACACGGGTTGCAACACGGCCGTGTTCCTAGCCGTATAACCCATTCTCCATCTCACCCGACATTCCAACCAGCACACGGCATTTGACACGGCCTCTGACACACTCGTGTCACACGTGACACGGCCGTGTCAGGACCCGTATCACGCCCGTTTTCACTGCCAACAATAATTTCCCGAGGAGGACATGACTTGCGACACGGCACCCGACACGCCCGTGTCACATGCGACACACCCGTGTCTGTGCCCGTGTCATGGGCCGTGTGCATACTAAGAAAATTCCCAGCGTGATAAGCCATGGGACATGCCCGTGTCCCAGGCCGTGTGCCTCAACTCGACAATCTCCGATCGCCAAAACATCGACCCCACGACCCGACGTCGATCACGCCCATGACACGCCCATGGCACTCCTATGACACGCCCATGTCACGCCCGTGACACCTTCTCCAAAACCCATACTTACCTTAAAACGTCACCCATCCCTCTTTTGTGTTTCGGGGTGATACAACTCTCCCCCTCTTAAAAGAATTTCGTCCACCAAATTACTAATGGAGAGAAAATAGAAACTCTCAGCGGTACCCAAACGGAACAACTCCGGGTACACTTCCGGCATAGATTGCTCTCACTCCTAAGAGAGCTCCTCGCTATCGCAATTGTCCCACCGGACCACGACTATCCTGATCTCCTTGAGACAAAGTCGCTCGACTTCACGGTCTCCAAAACGAACAGGTTTGACCCTAGTCGTCAACCTTTTGTCCACCAAAGTTTGATCACTCACGATCAAGTTTGAAGGCTCTTGCGCCGCCTCACCAAACCGCTCTAGAAATCTCAAGTGGTCCAAGGTATACCTGGCTCAGCTTCCCCAAGCATCGCTCCCGTGAAACACTCTTGAACGACTATAACTTCCAATACGCCATCCGATAACTCCACATTCCGATACGTGGCGTTAAAGTACTTAGTCTGCCTATCCTGAGCAATTAGCAAAAGTTCTCATATGGTTCGCACCAAAGGGATAGTGTTTAACACCTCTTGCTTTAAATACAACTTCGTGTCATCCATTTCTAGCCTCGACAACGGCATGCGATGACTTCTACCATAAAGGGCCTCGAAGGGTGCCATTTGTATGCCCGCTTGGTAGCTAATGTTGTACGCAAACTTTACCAAAAACCAATGGACTTCCCACTGCTTCCCGAAGTCCAGGACGCACATGCGAAGCACGTCCTCCAATCATTGGACGTAACACGTCCATCTCGATTGCTCACGATGTTGCGGGGTACACCGTGCGGTCTAACTATGTTATCCATAGACATCTTTGTCGATTACACCACCGAATCATCCTTCCTCTGCGGAATGAAGTGCGACACTTGCGTTACACAAATCACGATCCCCCAATAGGCGTTATTTCCCCAATGTGACCTTGGCAAACCATGCACACAGTCCAGTCGAACTTCTAGAGTACTGACCACCAGAGCACTTCTTCAGATATCGGCACAACTTCGTGCTTCCTAAGTTAATTGAGTACTGGGTATAACATACCACAACTCCACCCATCAATTTCCCACACTTGGGCTGCACAAACGGTTGTCTTTCCTTGGCAGTCCACCTATAATCGTCGATTTGGGACTTTGACCCACCGTGCCGCATCCATGATTTCCTTCATGCTGCTTCCCAAACCATAGTATGCCAAATACGATCAGCCAGGTCATACTGGACTTCCGACCTGTTCAATTACACTTCGACGCTAGTCTGCTTGTCAACGTAAGAGATAGCTAAATCTCCAACTCCCGGGTCAAACTCTCAACATGAACCTACAACTAGTTGGCTTGGGCGGAAGCCCTACGTCTCAACGCATCCGCAACTACATTGCCTTACAATGGGCACAAAATAACTTTCGAACTTATAGTCCCCCAGGAACTCCATCCATTTTTGCTTCCTCAATTTCCGACCCTTTTGATCCAACCGATATATTAGACTCTTATGATTGGGACAAACATCAACTTATGCGCCATTTGAATAATGCCTCCACTGCTTAAGCGCAAAACACACGACCGCTAACTCCAGATGGAGGACCGGGAAATTCCCCTCGTGCTCTTTCAGCTAATGCGAGCCATAAGCCATAACATTACCACGCAGCAGCAGCACGCAGTCCAATCCACTGCCCAAGGCAGTACCGTAGATCTCACAGCTTTTTGTTCCACTCGGCGAACTTAACACTAGCGCCGTGGTTGACCAACTCTTTAACCCTTCAAAGTTTGGGCGCACTCGCGCATCAAAACAACCTTTTAAGCTTTTCCTTAACAACATTGTGAGAGGTAAATCTATCCGCGAGAAGTCCTGTACGAAGCGCCTGTGGTAGCCGACCACACCAGAAACTCTAGACTTCCGCTATCGAGACAACACATGCCACCCTCGCATTGCGACTAACAACGCTGGACCCACACACTCTCACTCTACCAACTATAGGACTGAGGAGCGCTACGAGGATAACCCAAGACTCGTGTTCGGAGAACTTGGTGTATACATGGTTCCTCCTTAGCGTCCACAAAACCAAAAGTAGATATTCAGAAGTGATACCCTTCGCACTTCAATTCCCCCCAACGTGTCGTCGATGAAGACGATCACAAAATGGACTAGGTACTCAATGAACGTTCCGTTCATCCGGTCTATGAACACTGATGCCACACTTGACTGCCAAGATGGCACGATCGTAGGCTCGTATTGCTCATTCCTCGTGCTTAACTCCGTCTTTGCGACAACACTTAACATTATTCTCAGATGAGGGTAACCGGACTTACGATCCACTACTGAGTCCACCGAAGACCCGACTAACTGATCAGAAGATCATCGATCATTTGGATCGATTACTTGTCCTATTTCTGCAAACTTATACAGCTCTCTGCAATAGATACAAAATTGCAAGCTCCCGTCCTTCTTCTGAGTAAAAAGGACCGGTGCGCTCCAAGGAAACGAGCTTGGACGCACATACCCTTGCTCACTTAACTTTTCTAGTTGAACCTTTAACTCCGCTATCACCTTAGGCATCAACCTATAAGGAGAGCGTGACACAGGTTTGGCACCTGGCACAACTCAATCGTGAAATCGTTCTCACGCTACGGTGGGGCTCCAGGGAAAACATCAGGGAAACACATAAGGATATTCGGATACACCCGATTATTATCCAATGTAGGCTAAGGCTTCACAGCCTCCCATGGTGGCAGTAATGATGCTTGCAAGTCGAACTCCAAACCCCCAACCCGTACCGTTACGACATAGACTCTCTCCTCGTGCGCATTGAATGACCACTGGGCAACTACACGTCCAATTTGTCCTTTACCATCGAAGGAGGTACTCCAATGCGCGATATAAATCCTTCGGACAAAAGGAGTGCGAAGGTCCCGTATCGAACAATGCTCTCGCCGGATTACCAACAATCCACACAAAGCCGAGAACCTCCAGTCCTAAGCTAATACGCATAAGGTATCAGGTATAAAAAGCTAGATTGTTAACAATTAACCCATACCTGTCTTCCCAACGATCGACCACATGGCCTCCTGCTGGCCAATGATGTCCATTCCCAGTTGGGCCGGAGTAAACAGTGGTGCGGTGGACGCCACCGCCTTTCCCTTCTCGTCAGATATTGCCCCCGACTTCTTTTTGGACATTGGGCGTCCACTCCAACAATCCCGGGCATAGTACCCCGGTTTTCCACAGGAAAAGCATGCAACCGGGGTTTGGACCTTAGTCGCTCCGGATGTGCTAGAGGAAGGGACTAGACCCGACCTCCTAGCCTTCTTATGCCACCTACGGTACCCAGATTTTTAGGTTGTCATCTTGACCACCGAATCCTTTGCCATAGCATCTTTGACTGCTCCTGCCAAAACTTTCCTTGTCTTTTGATCACTCTCCCAACAATCTCTGGCGAGGTGCCCTTTCTTGCCACAAGTATAAAAATTGAGGGTAGTTTCGGTAGTTGATGACCCAGCCTCTTTTCTCGGCGTCTTTCGATAGATAGTATTTATAGGATCTATAGGGTTTGGTCCCCTATTCACTGGTACTTGGTGAGTTTTCCCCAACTCCACCTCCAAAGCTCTGGCCGATTCCACCAAAGCTCGGAATCCTAATAACTTTGGTCCTAGCAGTAGGATACGCAACTCGCTGCGCAGACCGTTATAAAATCTATCAACTATAGATTGTTCGCTTTCCCATTCAAAGCCTTGTTAGCGCCTTAACATAAGGAACGTCTGCAAACATGCGTCAACTGAATGCGCTCCCTGCACCACAGTCATGCTCATCTGCTGCTCTAATTGACCCCCAAATGCCCATTGCTCCAACATACCGCCCGATGTTGGGGCCATCTCAGGGACAAAGTGTTGCACATTACTCCCATGTTGTGCATTGGTCACAGCAAACACCGCTTCAACCACCCTTCTTATGGTTTCCAAAGACGTAGGGGTCTCAGGAACGTTACTTGGTGCAGTACTTTGCTCAGCAAACGTGTTATAAGACTGCCACGCTCCATTTCCGAACACATATAGCCGTTCAAAATACCTTAAGTGACTAAACAAAATTGCAAAAAGCAATTATAGGAACACACAGGTTACTCAAACATGTGTATTATCATTCCTAAGTGGACATTCATAGGTTCTTTTCATGTTAAAACGATGACGCACACACATGTGCTCACCACCCCTTAAAGTTAATTCGCCCACGAATTCATTTAAGCTTGACCGGAACCAGTAGTCTGATACCAATTTGTAACACCCCTATTCTTCACATGGTATATAACAGTAGGTCCGTCCGGGGCCCGATGCCATATACTGCGGACAGACTGGTTGGTTACTTATTGAAACCATTCAACCAATCACAACGTCCTACACAGAGCATCTAGCGGAAGAAAATTATTAAGTTGCACAAAGAATAAAGAACCGTGGACTTTCACCTGCCAAGCATGAATGTCCAATACTCAAACCAAGAAGGAATGTTTAATACACTAAACAGGAATGGCCTTATGGCCTTACAATAGTTTGCTTAATAAAAGTGTCTTCCAAACCTCGGCACGCAGGCCAGTCACACATGAGTACAAAAAGGAAAACACTCAACAATTGGCCTTCGAGGGCCGACACAGAACCTTGGGCTTTAGCTCGCTATTTAACGCTCGGCTCCGCAGCACCTGCAAGAAACAATCCACCGCACGGTGGTAAACAAAGGCAACGGTCAGCTATGCTGACCAAATTATAACGATTCCGCACCCAAACCGGGCCGGCAAAGCTTCTTCCCTACACTTGTTAGTAAAACAAGCAACATAGCAAAATAAGCATCACATCACAGGTGCACGCTCACACGGCCGTACACCGCGTGCTCTCAGGGCACTTACTCGGCGATCCAGTCCGAACCCCGTCCGATCCTTGACTCCACCACCACCCCCAGGGTGACAACCTCGTGAGCATTTAGTCCTTTCGGTCGTAGCCTAGACTCGATCTCCAAACCTCGGTAAGTCCCACATAAAACTTTAGGTCGCTTTAACCGAGCAGATGGAGCGGGTAGGGCTCCACCAGCCCGTTGCTCACCCCGCCATTGCCATTTGGCCTTTGACGCAGACTAAGCTTCCCCAGTCCCAAATATCGTTCAAACATGGTACATAGCCCCGCTATGTACCTGGTTGGCTCCCAGGCCACCGATATGACCGAAATGCTTTTCCGTCCAGATTTCTGGGTGCACCTCGGGGTTAATCCCCAAGATTTCCTGATGCATTCTACCGCATAGCAACCCGAAAACAATCAAAATGCTCGGAGTCTTCTCCGGCTAAAAATGCACAGCAAAACATCGCCGATCCAGACCAACACGTCTGCATAGGCTTCACACATCATGACTATGTCCGTACTACGATTCTGGACTCTAACAAGGGGGACTTTACATATCTACCCCAAGGAATACCACAATCTCGCCGCACATTCGCGGGAGAGGGGTTTTCCCATGTAAAGGAGGAAGAGCTTCACATGCTCAAGAAGAGAATCGTTACCCTTGCATTTTTCCTCGGCGCCATGGAAATCCACCCGGATGAAAAGCACCGCAATCTCCTTGCCTCTACGAATCCGAAGACGGCTCACAATTTGGAGCTCCGAAGCTCCACCGGTGACCGTATCTTGGTCTTCTTCCTCCTCCTTGCTCTCCCTTCTCTCTAGGTTTTAGAAAGAGAAGGCTTGGATGAAAATAATGGTTTCAAACCCTATTCCCCGGATATAACACACCAGCAATAGCCCTGAGCCGTCGGATCCCAAATCAAGAAATCGAACGGCTGCAATTCAGCCTAATATTACAAAATCTTGGCCGAACACGGGTTGCAACACGGCCGTGTGCATGGCCGTGTCACCCATTCGCCGTCTCACCCGACATTCCAACCAGCAAAAGGCAATTGACACAGCCTCTGACACGCCTGTGTCACACGTGACACGGCCGTATAAGGACCCGTGTCACGGCCGTGTGCACTACCAACAATAATTTCCCGAGGAGGACACGACCTGCGACACGGCACCCGACATGCCCGTGTCACATATGACACGCCCGTGTCTGTGCCCGTGTAATGGCCCGTGTGCACACTCAGAAAATTCCCAGCGTGACACGCCCTGGTACACGCCCATGTCCCAGGCCGTGTGCCTCAACTCGACGATCGTCGATCGCCAAAACGTCGACCCCACGACCCGAGGTCGATCACGCCCATGACACTCCCGTGTAACGCCCGTGACACCTGCTCTAAAACCCAAACTTTGCTTAGAACGTCACCCGTCCATCTTTTGAGTTTTGGGGTGTTACAACTCTCCCCCTCTTAAAAGAATTTTATCCACGAAATCACTAAAGGAGAGAAAACAGAAACTCTCAGCGGTACCCAGGTAGAACAACTCCGGGTACACTTCCAGCATAGATTGCTCTCACTCCTAAGAGAGCTCCTCGCTATCGCAATTATCCCATCGGACCACGACTATCCTGATCTCCTTGAGACAAAGTCGCTCGAATTCACGGTCTCCAAAACGAATAGGTTTGACCCTAGTCGTTAACCTTTCGTCCACCAAAACTTGATCACTCACGATCAAGTTCGAAGGCTCTTGCGCCGCCTTACCAAACTGCTCTAGAAATCTCAAGTTGTCCAAGGTATACTGGGCTAACCTTCCCCAAGCGTCGCTCCCGTGAAACACTCTTGAACGACTATAACTTCCAATACGCCATCCGATAACTCCACATTCCGATACGTGGCATTAAAGTACTTAGTCCGCCTCTCCTGAGCGATTAGCAAAAGTTCTCATATGGTTCGCACCAAAGGGATAGTGTTTAACACCTCTTGCTTTAAATACAACTTCGTGTCATCCGTTTATAGCCTCGACAACGACATGCGATGACTTCTACCATAAAGGGCCTTGAAGGGCGCCATTTGTATGCCCGCTTAGTAGCTAATGTTTTACGCAAACGTTACCAAAAACCGATGGCCTTCCCACTGCTTCCCGAAGTCCAGGACGCACATGCGAAGCACGTCCTCCAATCATTGGACGTAACAAGTCCATCTCGATCGCTCACGATGTTGCGGGGTACACTGTGCGGTCTAACTATGTTATGCATAGACATCTTTGTTGGTTACACCACTGAATCATCCTTCCTCTGCGGAATTAAGTGCGACACTTGCGTTACCCAAATCACGATCACCCAATAAGAGTTATTTCCCCACTGTGACCTTGGCAAACCATGCACACAGTCAAGTCGAACTTCTAGAGTCCTGACCACCAGAGCACTTCTTCAGATATCGGCACAACTTCATGCTTCCTAAGTTAATTGAGTACTGGGTATAACATACCACAACTCCACCCATCAATTTCCCACACTTGGGCCGCACAAACAGTTGTCTTTCCTTGGCAGTCCACCTATAATCGTCGATTTGGGACTTTGACCCACCGAGCCGCATCCATGATTTCCTTCATGCTGCTTCCCAAACCATAGTCTGCCAAATACGATCAGCCAGGTCATACTGGACTTCCGACCTGTTCAATTACGCTTCGACGCTAGTCTGCTTGTCAACGCAAGAGATAGCTAACATCTCCAACTCCCGGGTCAAACTCTCAACATGAACCTACAACTAGTTGGCTTGGGCGGAAGCCCTGCGTCTCAACGCATCCGCAACTACATTGCCTTACAATGGGCACAAAATAACTTTCGATCGTATAGTCCCCCAGGAACTCCATCCATTTTAGCTGCCTCAATTTCCGACCCTTTTGATCCAACCGATATATTAGACTCCTATGATCAGTACAAACATCGACTTATGCGTCGTACGAATAATGCCTCCACAGCTTAAGCGCAAAACACACGGCCGCTAACTCCAGATGGCGGACCGGGAAATTCCCCTCGTGCTCTTTCAGCTAATGCGAGCCATAAGCCATAACATTACCACGCAGCAGCAGCAGCACGCAGTCCAATCCATTGCCCAAGGCAGTGTCGTAGATCTCACAGCTTTTTGTTCAACTCGGCGAAATTAACACTGGCCCCGTGGTTGACCAACTCTTTAACCCTTCAAAGTTTGGGCTCACTCGCGCATCAAAACAACCTTTTAAGCTTTTACTTCACAACGTTGTGAGAGGTAAATCTATCCACGAGAAGTCTTGTACGAAGCGCCTGTGGTAGCCGACCACACCAGAAACTCTGGACTTCCGCTATCGAGACAACACAGGCCACCCTCGCATTGCGACTAACAACGCTGGACCCACACACTCTCACTCTACCAACTATAGGACTGAGGAGCACTACGAGGATAACCCAAGACTCGTGTTCGGAGAACTTGGTGTATACATGGTTCCTCCTTAGCGTCCACAAAACCAAAAGTAAATATTCAGAAGTGATACCCTTCGCACTTCAATTCCCCCCAACGTGTCGTCGATGAAGACGATCACAAAATAGACTAGGTGCTCAGTGAACGTTCCGTTCATCCGGTCTATAAACACTGATGCCACACTTGACTGCCAAGACGGCACGATCGTAGACTCGTATTGCTCATTCCTCGTGCTTAACTCCGTCTTTGCAACAACACTTACAATTATTCTCAGATGAGGGTAACCGGACTTACGATCCACTACTGAGTCCACCGAAGACCCGACTAACTGATCAGAAGATCATCGATCATTTGGATTACTTGTCCTATTTCTGCAAACTTATACAGCTCTCTGCAACAGATACAAAATTGCAAGCTCCCGTCCTTCTTCTGAGTAAAAAGGACCGGTGCGCTCCCTTTGTGCCCTTGAAGGCAATGGTTAGAAGTCGAGCTTTTTCCAAATTGAGAATTTGGTTAAGTAGGTTTTTCGCACATACCCTTGCTCACTCAAATTTTCTAGTTGAACTGTTGATAGCTTTCTGTTCTGCGCTGAACTCCGCTATCACCTTAGGCATCAACCTATAAGGAGAGCGTGACACAGGTTTGGCACCTGGCACAACTGTTGATAGGTCAATCGTGAAATCGATCTCACTCTACGGTGGGGCTCTAGGGAAAAAATCTGTCCTGAGGACTATCTGCTGCGGTAAACACATAAGGATATTCAGATCTCCGTGCGTCGTTCGACACCCGATTTTCTGTCTGCCTTTGTATTTTGTATTTATTTATTATATTTAATTAATTAATACTTTTCTGGCATTTTTTAAGCTGTATGATAATATTTCAATGTATTCTTTTTGGCTAAGGTTGTTTGTTTTATTAGCTTCATTTTAATTTACAGCCTCCCATGGTGGCAGTCCTTCTGTTAACGACGAAAGTGATTTATCTTGAATGTTTTGCAAGTCGTCTTCTTGAACAGCCCAGGTCCAAAGAAGAAGACAAATAATTCAAATGGAAGAGAGCCCAAATATTTAAAGGACCCGTACTAGTGTTACCTTATGACATAGCTTCCTGCTCTCACTCTCTCCTGAGAAGTGTTAAGATCTTCATCTCTTCTTCACCTGTGCACATTGAAGAAGAAGAAGAAGAAGATAGCGACTTTGATTTATTATTTCTTTTCTTCCTGTACTAGAACTTTCTGAAGAGTTTCAACTACACGAACCAGGGGGAGCCTCCAATTTGTCCTTTATTGTAAAATAGAGAAGACCATCTTCCCCCTCCTGAAGGATTACTCCCTTCAAAAGTATCCCTTGGACTCCCTGTGCTTGGTTTTTAATGCAGGGGTTTCTGAAATAAATCCAGGGCACCTTCAAAAACCTGGACACCGTTTGGGTAAAGGAGTGTTGTTTGGGGAACCACTATAAATTTCCTTGTGTCGTCTGGAAGCTCCTGTGATTAGATATAACGTATCAAACAATGCTCTCGCCGGATTAGAATATTAAGTTTTGTCCAATATTCCACACAAAGCCGAGAACCTCACGTACTAAGCTAATATGGATAAGGTATCAGGTATAAGAAGCTAGATTGCTAACAATTAACCCATACCTGTCTTCCCGACGATCGACCACATGGCCTCCTGCTGGCCAATGATGTCCATTCCCAGTTGGGCCGGAGTAAACAGCGGTGCGGTGGACGCCACCGCCTTTCCCTTCTCATCAGATATTTCCCCCGACTTCTTTTTGGACATTGGGCGTCCACTCCAACAATCCTGGGCATAGTGCCCCGGCTTTCCACAGGAAAAGCATGCATCCGGGGTTTGGACTGTAGTCGCTCCGGATGTGCTAGAGGAAGGGACTAGACCCGACCTCCTAGCCTTCTTATGCCAGCTATGGTACCCAGATTTTTAGGTTGTCATCTTGACCACTGAATCCTTTGCCATAGCATCTTTGACTGCTCCTGCCAAAACTTTCCTTGTCTTCTGAGCAGTCTCCGAACAATCTCTGGCGAGGTGCCCTTTCTTGCCACAAGAATAAAAATTGAGGGTAGTTTGGGTAGTAGATTGTAACGCCCCGTTTTTTCAGCGATTATTTTTATTCTCGTTTGGCGTTACGATGACGCGTTTCCGTGGCTTGTGCCATGTGTGGAGTACGGTTTAGCTCCTTAGAACTGAGTGCCTTGTTTGGTAGCCTGTTGGCAAGATCTCCCTAGCAAACCGAGTCGTTTTGGTGACCCGGTGTGGCCTCTCGGGGGGATGTTTGTGTTTGGCTTTGTTTGGGTGTAACTCGAGTTCTGTTCGTCGAAAGTTAATTTCGACTTCGCCGTTGCGTTCGTAGCGTGGGTATTTAGCTACGGTGCGAATTTCGTCGTATTCCGAGGTAGTTCGGTTTTCGCGTCGATGTGGTGCTTTATGTAATTTTGTAATTAATCATATAATTATTTAATTATATATATATATATAGAATTAGAATGAAAGGATCGATCATCTTCATCTTCCCCGTAAGAAACCGCCGGCCCCTTGTATGAGAGAAATGGAGTAACTGCCTACCTTCCCTTTGGACGCCGATTCCCGGAGCGTTTGTGGACGGAATTCGATTCCGAGAGTGGATTCGGATTGCTCTCGTCGAGACCTTCATTCCTGCGATAAGAAATTCGATTTTCGTGGAGTTTTGGAAGGATTGGAATTTTCGGTTTTGGAAGTTTTCCGCCATTAATGGCCGAGTCTTTGTTCTAGGTGTTGCGGCCATTTTGATCCGTGCGAAGAGGAGGAAAGCAGTCCAAAGCTTCGCTGATATTTGAGGCAAGTGGTATTCTTGCCCTTGCCAAGTGTTTTCTTTGATTTTATTTGCTGAAATTGAAATCCCGGTTAGCCCAGGTTAGAGGCCTTGTTGTTCTCATTTTCTTGCTAACTATAGGGCTTAGTTCTTCCTACTGAAACCCCACCTATGTTGTGGTGTTTGGAATCCAAATTGTCGGCGTGAAACCGTTGTTTCCCTTGCTCTGATTGTTGCTCTGGTTCGGGCGTAGCCGAGAGGGAGAGTTAGGAGGGGGGGGGGTGTGGTTGCCAATTTTCGTTAAGTTATTATTCGAATGGTTAGGCATAGTTTGAATGGTAGTAGCATGCGACGTGATAGTTGTCTACTGCTACTGCAGTGGCGTGAGTCGTGTGCGCGTTTCGGTGTCGTTCGGGAAATTCCAAACGGTGCAGGTTGACCGCGCACGGTCATCAACCTTTAGGGCGCACGACCACTGGTCGTGTGCCTCTGTTCGTGCGCGTATAAATTTCAGTTTCCAAAGTTCTGTCTCGGGCAATCGCACGAGCGCTGGCAACAGTGCGCACGACCACTGATCGTGCGACACTGATCGTGCGCAATTGCTAGGTTTTCTGTCAGGTTTTCCAGGTTTGCTTCGCACGATCATCAGCCGATGAGTGCGCACGACCACTGATCGTGCGTCACTGATCGTGCGCTTTGTATATTTTCTTTTGATAGGCGAATTTAGATGGTTTCGAGTGCGGGAGTTTAGATACTCAAGTGGCAGGCAACTACTCGAGTTCTGGATCTTCTGCCTTGGTCGTTCGACTGTCGTTGAGCTCCGTATTCTTTAGTGGGTTTGTGGGTAGTAACATTATTTTGGCGGCGAGTGAGGCTAGCTCACTCAACGCCAAAGTTTAGGTAGGCACTGAGTGGGTTTCACTCAACGCCTAGCCGTATTGATTTATTTCAACACTCTTCCTTTACCTTGTATTTCATTTCCGAGTGGATTTCCAGTTGTATTTCTGGGTTTTCCTTGTCGGCCGTTTTCTTTATTTTCCTAAAGGCCGAATCGTGGGTCGTGGTTAGTAGTGGTGGTTGTAGCTCTTTATGGGGGTGGAGTTGTGTGATATAGCCAAGGCCACCCATGGATTTCTTGCTCCAGGTACGGGCTGGGCATGTCGGGTGGAAGGTCCCTTGTGTTTTCACGTGTTGACCCTCGAGCTTTTGACTTGGACATGGTGGATTGGGGGACTGCGTTTGCCTTCGATCCGGTTCCTCGTTGTTATTTTTGCTACTATCACTTCCCGCAGTTTAGGGTGTTAGAAGTTTCTTCTTTGGTAGTTTGCAGCATTCTGGCTCTTGGTAGTCTAGTAGGCCCTGCAGGATGTTGTTCCTGGGCTGGGTCGTTGCTGTTTCTTTGCATATTGTGCATTTCTTGTTGTCCTGTTTTGGAGAGTTGTGACTCTTTCTACTGCATGTTTCCTGTTATTTTGTCATTTTGGTTGACTCTTTCATGCAGTTTTACCTTGATTTTTGCTTGCTGAGGTATTCTGTTTTCTTTTGGAATGCCTCAGGTTCTGAGCTGTAGCCAGTCTGGTGGCTAGTTGGAGGTGTTGTTGTTGGTGGACTCCCGGACTTTGGAGTTTTGTTTACCTTGTTTGTGAGGTTGTTTTTAGTACTTTCTTACAGATATATATATGTGCTGGTGGGTTCGTGTCAGGTTGTTGGCGCCCACTAGTAGTTTTTACCTTGTACTAGATATATACTATTGCTGCTACCATTTATTTTTCTGGAGATAGTCTACTTGCTTTGAGAAGGTTTTATGCTAGGTTGCTAGTTATTTTTAAACTATAATTATTATTATAAATGAAGCTCATGATCAGCATGTTTTGTAAACTTAATCACTATTTTCCAAATCACGTACGAAAACCGTTTTCTTATATGTATTATATAAACTAAGTGTAGTGTCTTGCATAGCATGAGTGGTTCTCTTGGGACCCTTATGCGCTCTTTAGGCTGTAAAACCTAATTAAAGTATTTTTCCGCAGCGTTTAAATATAGTTTTCTTTTGTGGACTAGATGATCCACTGAGCCGAGGGATACGGACTCTAAACATAACTGATTTTCTATTCATTAAGCACATGATTTTCTTGCATAAAGATTGTAGTTGGATTTGCCTGAGCGTCAGCAGTTATCCCCTGCTTGACGTGGCATCATGACGCGTGTTTTATCTTACTCTGATAATTCTTAATTCGGAGAAAATGCGGGTTATGACAGTTGGTATCAGAGGGAGGTTGCTTGACAAGTTAGTTGGGCAACCTTCCTTGGATGCTTTTAGTAGTTCAGCATCATGTCATTCACACACCGATATATCATCAGCACGTCTTGGCAAAAGCACGAACACTACACTCATAGCATAACATGAAGTATACGGGGCATATTATGTAGTATGGGATGCATAATATGTGTTCGTATATGGATCCACCATAGGGGCTACATGTGAGGGTTATGTAGTATGGGATGCATAACCTCACCACATGACTGCGACTAGCACGTTTCTTTTTCGTTGCATGGAAATGTTATGTAGTATGGGATGCATAACATTTTCATGTGTACGCCGCTCATATCATGCATTAGGGCCTTTTTAGAATGCATAACACAAACATGCATATCATAACATTGCATAAGCACAACGCGCCGAGCTAAAGATTTGCAGGATGACATATGTACACACATAAGTTTTCAAACTAACATAAGTTCATGCATCCGATCTAGGCACAAGAGTTAGTGAGGTGGTGGTTAACCATCCTAGGATAGGGCATATCATCTAATTATTTTGAAGAAGATAAACTCTCAGAGCAAGTTTAGCAGCTTTAAGTCTATATCTACATATGTATTGTCTGTACTGGTAGTCGGTTCTAGTCGTGGGATTTGGATCTGTTTTGCGTTGTAATGATTTTTAGGATGGCTAGGCGTCCTGCGACTCGATCGACTCCCCTGTCTGAGGGTGAATCTTCTGGAGCTCAGAACGATGCGGTGATCGAGGGTCTGCGTCAGAGTAGCGAAGCTATGGGTAGGCAGTTGGAGGAGGTGCAAGCCCAGATTCAGTCTTTGGTGGCAGTTGTGGCAGGGCAGGCTCAGGGTGCGCAAGTTCCTGCAGGGGGGTTAGCTGTTCCTCCTCCTCCTGCACCCTTGAGACCTCCAGTGGTGGTGCCAGCAGAGATGGCCTTCATCTCGCAGTTTCAGAGGCTGAGCCCTCCCACTTATGATGGGAAGGCAGATTTCATGGTGATAGACGACTGGCTGATCTCCATGGAGGAGATGTTCTCGTACTCAGGGATTTCAGATGATCAGAGGGTGATGATAGCCGCCTATCAGCTTAAAGGTTTGGCTAAGAGTTGGTGGCTGAGAGAGAAGGAGAGCCTGGTAGCCGGATGCCCTTGGGAAGTGTTCAAGGAGGTGCTGTTGAGGAAGTTCTTACCCTCGGTCGAGCGTGACCGCCTCATGAATGATTTCCTCTATCTGAAGCAAAGGCAGCTCACGGTGGGTGAGTATGAGATAGAGTTTAGTAAGTTGAGCCGTTTTGCCCCTAGATTGGTCAGCGTTAAGGCTGATCGAGTTAAGCGATTTCTTGGTGGTTTGAGGAGTGAGGTGCAGCAGTTGGCCAGTGCTTATGGGTCAGTGACTTATGCTGGAGTTGTAGAGGCTGCTCTTAAGGTTGAGGCCATTGAGACGGCGAAGAGCAGAGACCAGCAGTTGAGGAAGGATAAGAGGAAGTTGGTAGAGGAGAAGAAACCCCTGGTACCCGATGCTGTTCCGGGAAAGAGGAGCAGGGTGGTGTGCAGTTTTTGTGGCCGGTCAGGCCATCCTGTTGAGAGGTGTTTCAAGAAGGCGGCAGCTCAGAAGAAGGAGCAGGTTCATGCTATTCAGGGTACTCCTGGGAGAGATGTCTCCTGTTCAATTTGCAAGCGATCCGGGCATGATGCAGCCCAGTGTTGGTCCAGGGATAGATTCTGCTATCAGTGTGGGCAGAAGGGTCACGTTAAGTCGAGGTGTCCTCAGGTCCAGTCAGCTCTTCTACAGTTCCATTGCAGGCATTACCTCCACCTCAGCGTGTGGATAAGGGAAAAGGGAAGCTGAACGTGATTTCTTCCGAGGAGGCTCAGACTTTGACCCAGGTGATCTCAGGTTAGTAGTTTGTTGTTTTCTTTCTAGCCTGGTAGTTTAGTTGCTATATTATTTGCGGTACTGTTGTGCTAGTTCCTTAGCTTTGTGCGTTCCTATAGGGAAATTTAAGGTGAAGAACCGCTGGGCGCGTGTTCTGTTTGACTCTGGCGCTACCCACTCGTTCGTGGCTAGAGCCTTTGTGGAGCGTCATCGGTTGTCTCTAGATCGTGTTCGGGATTCCTTCCGTGTCAAGTTTCCCTCTGGTGAATCTGTGTTGTCAGATTTGGGTATTTTGGATTGCCCGGTTTTGTTGGGGGATTTTCTTGCGAAGGCGGATCTGAAGATGATTGATCTAGAGGACTTTGATGTCATTTTGGGCATGGACTGGCTCTCTCGGTATGATGCGGTCATTCAGTGCAAAGGAAAGCGCTTGGACTTCATCAGGGACGACGGTCAGCCCGGCAGCGTGTATGCTGATCCGTGTCAGGATTCTCCTGTTCTCTCTGCGGTATGTGTTCAGAGATTGTTTCTTTCTGATTGTTGTGTTTGTTTAGTCTCGGCGGTTGGAACCGTTGATAGCATGCCACGCTTGGAGGAGATTCCTATTGTTCGTGGTTTCGCCGATGTTTTTCCTGATGATCTTCCTGGTATCCCTCCTGAGCGGGATATGGAGTTTGTTATTGATTTGGAGCCGGGTACGCGTCCTATTACTAAGGCGCCGTACCGGATGGCCCCTCGTGAGTTAGAGGAGTTGCGAATTCAGTTAGATGAGTTGTTGGCTAAAGGTTTTATCAGGCAGAGTTCGTCGCCTTGGGGTGCTCCTGTTTTGTTCGTAAAGAAGAAAGATGGGTCGATGCGGCTTTGCATCGACTATAGAGAGTTGAACAAGGTCACTATCAAGAACAGGTACCCTCTGCCGAGGATCGATGATTTATTTGACCAGTTGCGTGGTAGCACGGTGTTCTCCAAGATCGATCTTCGTTCGGGCTATCATCAGCTCAGGATCCGTGAGGCAGATATTCCACGGACTGCGTTTAGGTCGAGGCATGGGCACTTTGAGTTTTTGGTGATGTCGTTTGGTCTGACCAACGCACCATCAGCCTTCATGGATATGATGAACAGGGTGTTCAAGGATTTCCTAGACAAGTTCGTTGTGGTCTTCATTGATGACGTGTTGGTTTATTCTCGCAGTGCTGAGGAGCACGAGCAGCATTTGCGTTTGGTCCTATCAGAGTTGAGGAACCACAAGTTAATCACCAAGTTGAGTAAGTGCGAATTTTGGTTGCCTCAGGTTTCTTTTCTAGGCCACGTGGTGAACAAGGATGGGATCTCGGTTGACCCAGAAAAGATTGCAGCAGTGACGGATTGGAGTAGGCCGAATACTCCTAAGGAGATCAGAAGTTTCTTAGGGTTGGCTGGCTATTACAGGAGATTCGTGGAGGGTTTCTCTTCTCTAGCCGCACCGTTGACCAAGCTGACTCAGAAGAATGTGGCTTTTGTTTGGAGCGAGAAGTGCGAAGAAGCTTTTCAGGAGTTAAAGAGGAGATTGTGTACTGCTCCCGTTCTGACCCTTCCTACTGAGGGCGTGGATTATGATGTATATGTGGATGCTTCGCATATAGGACTGGGATGCGTATTAATGCAGGATGGAAAAGTAATTGCTTATGGGTCAAGGCAGTTGAAAACTCATGAGCGGAATTATCCTACACATGACCTTGAGTTTGCAGCGGTTATCTATGCGTTGAAGTTGTGGAGGCACTTACTTTATGGGGCTCAGTGCAAGATTTTTACTGACCATAAGAGCCTGAAGTACGTGTTCACGCAGAAAGAGTTGAATCTGCGTCAGCGGCGGTGGCTTGAGTATGTGGCGGATTATGATGTAGAAATCCAGTATCATCCGGGCAAGGCCAATGTGGTGGCCGACGCCCTGAGCCGAAAGACGGGAAAGATCTTTAACCTCTCCGCCGATCGATTAGTTGAGGAGTTCCTCCTTATGGATATTTCAGTGGGATGCTGTAGTTTGCAGAGTAGCTTATCAGTGGAAGAGCCGTCCTGGATTTCTTTGACTAGACTGCATCAGAAGGACGATCCGGATCTGTTGCACCTTTTTACCAGGACAGAGAAGGGAGAGTTGCCAGATTTTTCTATTGATGGTGCGGGTACTTTGAAGTACCGCGACAGGTTTTGCGTTCCCGCTGTTGGGGACATTAGGAGTATGATTTGCAGTGAGGCTCATGGTTCCAGCGTTGCCTACCATCCAGGATCTACGAAGATGTACCGTGACTTAAGGCAAATTGCTTGGTGGTATGGTATGAAAGGAGATATAGCCCGATATGTTGCTGAGTGTCACACTTGCAAGCGTGTGAAGGCCGATCATGGGAGGCCTGGTGGTAAGTTGACTCCGCTAGAGATCCCGACTTGGAAGTGGGAGAGTATATCTATGGACTTCATTACGGGTTTGCCAAAATCCCCGAGAGGATTTGATTCTGTTTGGGTTATAGTGGATAGATTGACGAAGTGTGCTCACTTCGTGCCTTATAAGATTGATTACCCGATGAAGAAGATAGCGGAGTTGTACTTGAATGAAGTCATCCGACTCCATGGTGTGCCGGTTAGCATCGTTTCTGATCGAGACTCCCGGTTTACTTCTCGTTTTTGGCAGAGTCTGCAGGAGGGTTTGGGTACGGATCTGAGGTATTCTACTGCGTACCACCCTCAGACCAATGGGCAGACGGAGCGGGTCAATCAGATTGTTGAGGATATGATCCGGTGCTATATTTTAGACCACGGTGGAGCGTGGGATGAGCGTCTGCGACTCATGGAATTTGCTTACAATAACAGTTATCAGGAAAGCTTGCAGATGGCTCCGTTCGAAGCTTTGTATGGGAGGCGCTGTAGGACTCCGTTGTTTTGGGCTGAGGCTGGTGAGAAGCCTTTGTTGGGTCCTGATGCTCTGGAAGAGATGGAAGTCGCCGTGAAGCTTATTCGGGAGAAGCTTCGGTTAGCTCAGGAGAGGTATGAAAAGAACGCCAATCGGCGCAGGTCCGCCTTAGAGTTTTTAGTAGGGGATCATGTATACCTCAAGGTTTCTCCAATGGTTGGTGTGAAGAGATTTGGTAAAAATCGGAAATTGGACCCAAGGTATGTGGGCCCGTTTGAGGTCTTGGAGCGGATTGGTGTGTCTGCATATAGATTGGATTTGCCAGCGAACTTCTCTGGTGTTCATAATGTTTTTCATGTTAGCCAATTGCGGAAGTGTGTGCGCAGCAGTGGGCAACTCTTGGATGTTGTGCCCCAGTTAGAGCCCAACCTCTCTTTCGTTGAGGTGCCAGTTCGTATTTTGGATACTCAAGAGCGTGTGCTGCGAAAGAAGTCCATACCGATGGTGAAAATTCTATGGAAAAATCAGGATTTGGAGAGCGCGAACTTGGGAGCTAGAGTCGGCCATGAGGAGGGCGTACCCTCACCTGTTTCTCTGATTTGATCGGTATGTTTCCCTTTGTAACTTCTGTTTGTTACTTTTCCTTCTTTTGTAGGAGGGTTGTGCGTAAAGTTTCGGGACGAAACTTTCTTTTAGGGGAGTGACTGTAACGCCCCGTTTTTTCAGCGATTATTTTTATTCTCGTTTGGCGTTACGATGACGCGTTTCCGTGGCTTGTGCCATGTGTGGAGTACGGTTTAGCTCCTTAGAACTGAGTGCCCTGTTTGGTAGCCTGTTGGCAAGATCTCCCTAGCAAACCGAGTCGTTTTGGTGACCCGGTGTGGCCTCTCGGGGGGATGTTTGTGTTTGGCTTTGTTTGGGTGTAACTCGAGTTCTGTTTGTCGAAAGTTAATTTCGACTTCGCCGTTGCGTTCGTAGCGTGGGTATTTAGCTACGGTGCGAATTTCGTCGAATTCCGAGGTAGTTCGATTTTCGCGTCGATGTGGTGCTTTATGTAATTTTGTAATTAATCATATAATTATTTAATTATATATATATATATAATTAGAATGAAAGGATCGATCATCTTCATCTTCCCCGTAAGAAACCGTCGGCCCCTTGTACGAGAGAAACGGAGTAACCGCCTACCTTCCCTTCGGACGCCGATTCCCGGAGCGTTTGTGGACGGAATTCGATTCCGAGAGTGGATTCGGATTGCTCTCGTCGAGGCCTTCATTCCTGCGGTAAGAAATTCGATTTTCGTGGAGTTTTGGAAGGATTGGAATTTTCGGTTTTGGAAGTTTTCCGCCATTAATGGCCGAGTCTTTGTTCTAGGTGTTGCGGCCGTTTTGATCCGTGCGAAGAGGAGGAAAGCAGTCCAAAGCTTCGCTGAGATTTGAGGCAAGTGGTATTCTTGCCCTTGCCAAGTGTTTTCTTTGATTTTATTTGCTGAAATTGAAATCCCGGTTAGCCCAGGTTAGAGGCCTTGTTGTTCTCATTTTCTTGCTAACTATAGGGCTTAGTTCTTCCTACTGAACCCCCCCCCCATGTTGTGGTGTTTGGAATCCAAATTGTCGGCGTGAAGCCATTGTTTCCTTGCTCTGATTGTTGCTCTGGTTCGGGCGTAGCTGAGAGGGAGAGTTAGGAGGGGGGGGTGTGGTTGCCAATTTTCGTTAAGGTATTATTCGAATGGTTAGGCATAGTTTGAATGGTAGTAGCGTGCGACGTGATAGTTGTCTACTGCTACTGCAGTGGCGTGAGTCGTGTGCGCGTTCCGGTGTCGTTCGGGAAATTCCAAATGGTGCAGGTTGACCGCGCACGGTCATCAACCTTTAGGGCGCACGACCACTGGTCTTGTGCCTCTGTTCGTGCGCGTATAAATTTCAGTTTCCAAAGTTCTGTCTCGGGCAATCGCACGAGCGCTGGCAACAGTGCGCACGACCACTGATCGTGCGACACTGATCGTGCGCAATTGCTAGGTTTTCTGTCAGGTTTTCCAGGTTCGCTTCGCACGATCATCAGCCGATGAGTGCGCACGACCACTGATCGTGCGTCACTGATCGTGCGCTTTGTATATTTTCTTTTGATAGGCGAATTTAGATGGTTTCGAGTGCGGGAGTTTAGATACTCAAGTGGCAGGCAACTACTCGAGTTCTGGATCTTCTGCCTTGGTCGTTCGACTGTCGTCGAGCTCCGTATTCTTTAGTGGGTTTGTGGGTAGTAACATTATTTTGGCGGCGAGTGAGGCTAGCTCACTCAACGCCAAAGTTTAGGTAGGCACTGAGTGGGTTTCACTCAACGCCTAGTCGTGTTGATTTATTTCAACACTCTTCGTTTACCTTGTATTTCATTTCCGAGTGGATTTCCAGTTGTATTTCTGGGTTTTCCTTGTCGGCCGTTTTCTTTATTTTCCTAAAGGCCGAATCGTGGGTCGTGGTTAGTAGTGGTGGTTGTAGCTCTTTATGGGGGTGGAGTTGTGTGATATAGCCAAGGCCACCCATGGATTTCTTGCTCCAGGTACGGGCTGGGCATGTCGGGTGGAAGGTCCCTTGTGTTTTCACGTGTTGACCCTCGAGCTTTTGACTTAGACATGGTGGATTGGGGGACTGCGTTTGCCTTCGATCCGGTTCCTCGTTGTTGTTTTTGCTACTATCACTTCCCGCAGTTTAGGGTGTTAGAAGTTTCTTCTTGGTAGTTTGCAGCATTCTGGCTCTTGGTAGTCTAGTAGGCCCTGCAGGATGTTGTTCCTGGGCTGGGTCGTTGCTGTTTCTTTGCACGTTGTGCATTTCTTGTTGTCCTGTTTTGGACAGTTGTGACTCTTTCTACTGCATGTTTCCTATTATTTTGTCCTTTTGGTTGACTCTTTCATGCAGTTTTACCTTGATTTTTGCTTGCTGAGGTATTCTGTTTTCTTTTGGAATGCCTCAGGTTCTGAGCTGTAGCCAGTCTGGTGGCTAGTTGGAGGTGTTGTTGTTGGTGGACTCCCAGACTTTGGAGTTTTGTTTACCTTGTTTGTGAGGTTGTTTTCAGTACTTTCTTACAGATATATATATGTGCTGGTGGGTTCGTGTCAGGTTGTTGGCGCCCACTAGTAGTTTTTACCTTGTACTAGATATATACTATTGCTGCTACCATTTATTTTTCTGGAGATAGTCTACTTGCTTTGAGAAGGTTTTATGCTAGGTTGCTAGTTATTTTTAACTATAATTATTATTATAAATGAAGCTCATGATCAGCATGTTTTGTAAACTTAATCACTATTTTCCAAATCACGTACGAAAACCGTTTTCTTATATGTATTATATAAACTAAGTGTAGTGTCTTGCATAGCATGAGTGGTTCTCTTGGGACCCTTATGCGCTCTTTAGGGTGTAAAACCTAATTAAAGTATTTTTCCGCAGCGTTTAAATATAGTTTTCTTTTGTGGACTAGATGATCCACTGAGCCGAGGGATACAGACTCTAAACATAACTGATTTTCTATTCATTAAGCACATGATTTTCATGCATAAAGATTGTAGTTGGATTTGCCTGAGCGTCAGCAGTTATCCCCTGCTTGACGTGGCATCATGACGCGCGTTTTCTCTTACTCTGATAATTCTTAATTCGGAGAAAATGCGGGTTGTGACATAGATGACCCAGCCTCTTTTCTCGGTGTCTTTCGATAGACAGTATTTATAGGATCTATAGAGTTTGGTCCCCTTTTCACTGGTACTTGGTGAGTTTTCCCCAACTCCACCTCCAAAGCTCTAGCCGATTCCACCAAAGCTCGGAATCCCAATAACATTGGTCCTAGCAGTAGGATACGCAACTCGCTGCGCAGACCGTTATAAAATCTATCAACTATAGATTGCTCGATTTCCCATTCAAAGCCTTGGTAGCGCCTTAACATAAGGAACGTCTGCAAATATGCGTCAACTGAATGCGCTCCCTGCACCACAGTCATGCTCATCTGCTGCTCTAATTGACCCCCAAATGCCCCTTTCTCCAACATACCGCCCGATGTTGGGGCCATCTCAGGGACAAAGTGTTGCACATTACTCCCATGTTGTGCATTTTTCACAGCGAACACCGCTTCAACCACCCTTCTTATGGTTTCCAAAGACGTAGGGGTCTCAGGAACGTTACTCGGTGAAGTACTTTGCTCAGCAAACGTGTGTTCAGACTGCCACGCTCCACTTCCGGACACCTATAGCCGTTCAAAACACCATAAGTGACTAAACAAAATTGCAAAAAGCAATTATAGGAACACACAGGTTCCTCAAACATGTGTATTTTCATTCCTAAGTGGACATTCATGGGTTCTTTTCATGTTATAACGATGACGCACACACATGTGCTCACCACCCCTTAAAGTGAATTCGCCCACGAATTCATTTAAGCTTGACCGGAACCAGTAGTCTGATACCAATTTGTAACACCCCTATTTGTCACATAGTATATAACAGTAGGTCCGGCCGAGGCCCGACTCCATATACTGCGGACAGACTGGTTGGTTACTTATTGAAACCATTCAACCAATCACAACGTCCTATACAGAGCATCTAGCGGAAGTAAATTATTAAGTTGCATAAAGAATAAAGAACCCTGCCAAACATGAATGTCCACTACTCAAACTAAGAAGGAATGTTTAATACACTAAATAGGAATGGCCTTATGGCCTTACAAGAGTTTTCTTAATAAAAGTGTCTTCCAAACCTCGGCACGCAGGCCGGTCACACATGAGTACAAAAAGGAAAACACTCAACAATTGGCCGCCGCGTCGATTTGGGACTTTGACCCTCCGAGCCGCATCCATGATTTTCTTCATGCTGCTTCCCAAACCATAGTCTACCAAATACAATCAGCCAGGTCATACTGGACTTCCAACCTGTTCAATTACGCTTCGACGCTAGTCTGCTTGTCAACGCAAGAGATAGCTAACATCTCCAACTCCCGGGTCAAACTCTAAACATGAACCTACAAATAGTTGGCTTGGGCAGAAGCCCTGCGTCTCAACGCATCCGCAACTACATTGCCTTACAACAGGCACAAAATAACTTTCGAACGTATAGTCCCCCAGGAACTCCATCCATTTTAGCTGCCTCAATTTCCGACCCTTTTGATCCAACCGATATATAAGACTCCTATGATCAGTACAAACATCAACTTATACGGCGTACGAATAATGCCTCCACAGCTTAAGCGCAAAATACACGGCCGCTAACTCCAGATGGCGGACCGGGCAATTCCCCTCGTGCTCTTTCAGCTAATGCGAGCCATAAGCCATAACATTACCATGCTGCAGCAGCACACAGTCCAATCCACTGCCCAAGGCAGTGCCGTAGATCTCACATCTTTTGGTTCCACTCGGCGAACTTAACACTGGCGCCGTGGTTGACCAACTCTTTAACACTTCAAAGTTTGGGCGCACTCGCGCATCAAAACAACCTTTTAAGCTTTTCCTTGACAACGTTGTGTGGGGAAAATCTATCCGCGAGAAGTCCTGTACGAAGCGCCTGTGGAAGTCGACCACACCAAAAACTCTGGACTTCCGCTACCGAGACAACACAGGCCACCCTCGTATTGCGACTAACAACACTGGACCCACACACTCTCACTCTACCAACTATAGGACTGAGGAGCGCTACGAGGATAACCCAAGACTCGTATTCGGAGAACTTGCTGTATACATGGTTCCTCCTTAGCATCCACAAAACCAAAAGTAGATATTCAGAAGTGATACCCTTCACACTTCAATTACCCCCAACGTGTCATCGATGAAGACGATCAAAAAATGGACTAGGTACTCAATGAGCGTTCCGTTCATCCGGTCTATGAACACTGATGCCACACTTGACTGCCAAGACGGCACGATCGTAGACTCGGATTGCTCATTCCTCGTGCTTAACTCTGTCTTTGCAACAACACTTACCCTTATTCTCAGATGAGGGTAACCAGACCTACGATCGACTATTGAGTCCACTGAAGACCCGACTAACCTATCAGAAGATCATCGATCATTTGGATCGATTACTTGTCCTATTTCTGCAAACTTATACAACTTTCTGCAAGCTCCCGTCCTTCTTCTGAGTAAAAAGGACCGGTGCGCTCCAAGGCAACTAGCTTGGACGAACATACCCTTGCTCCATCAACTTTTCTAGTTGAAACTTTAACTCCGCTATCACCTTAGGCATCAACCTATAAGTAGAGCGTGACACAGGTTTGGCACCTGGCACAACTCAATCGTGAAATCGATCTCACGCTACGGTGGGGCTCCAAAGAAAACATCAGGAAAACACATAAGGATATTCAGATACACCTGATTACTATCCAATGTAGGCTTAGGCTTTACAGTGTAACACCACAAAAGTCTCAAAATATGTTTGTACACAATTTTGGGTTGGAGGCTGTTAGACACGGCCTGGGACACGGGCGTGTCCCAGGGCGTGTCGGGTGTACACGGCCTGGGACACGGACGTGTCCCAGGGCGTGTTCAGGCTAGTCGACGTTTGAGAGTCGACGATCGTCGAGCCTGGGACACGGCCTTCGACACGGGCGTGTCCTAGGGCGTGTTCGAATTAATTTTCGAAATTGGCCTATTCAAGTCAGAGCAGGACACGGCCTTGAACACGGCCGGGAACACGGGCGTGTGAGGCTGGACACGGGCGTGTCAGTTGCCGTGTTCCGACCCGTGTACTGGTTTTGGAGATCGGTGAGTACCGTATAACAGGAGACACGGGCGTGTCTCATGACTGACACGGGCGTGTCAGGTTCGACACGGGCGTGTCGATGCCCGTGTTCTCGAAAATTTCAGTCGGTGCGACTGCCGCGTGTGCCGCTTAAGGGTACACGGCCTGTGACACGGGCGTGTCACAGGCCGTGTCGGCCAAATTTCAAGGGAATTTTCAGTGGATCTTGGCCCTTCATTTTCTTTAAGTAGAATCCTGTGGCTGGAGTTCATTCCTGGGCTGATAAGGCCGGGAAAGGAGGAAAAGAGGGCTCATTTCTAAAATCATACTCTCTTTCTAAAGTTTAAGAGAGAGGTGAGAGCAAGGAGGAAGAAGAAGTGGAGTCCGGCTGCCGGTGGTGCTACGGTGGTCCAAATCGCGAGCCGAGTTCGGATTTGCGAAGGCAACGCTGCTGCGAAGGCTTTCATCCGTCTCAAATTTCTCTCCATGGCTCCGAAGCGAACTCCTAGGGTAACGATTTCCTGCTTGGACATGTGAAGTCCTTAATTCCTGCATTGCATAGGGAAAACCCTTCCCCGCGAGTGTGCGGTGGGTTGTGGCATCCCTTGGGGTAGATATGTGAAGTCCCCCTTGTTAGAGTCCGGAATTGGAGTACGGATCTAGGCATGCTGTGTGAAGCCCATCTGGACATGGTCTGGATTGGTGATGCTTGGTTGCATATCGGAGAAGGCTCCGTGATGATTGCTTGTATGCATGATGGATAAAAGTACTGGAGGAAGTCCAGGAAATTATGAGAGTTGGACTCTCTTGTGGCCGTGAGTGCTACTGGTGGAAAGTTGAGCCGTGAGGCTGCAACTAGGAAATGGTGGAACGGGCAAGGTGAAACTGTACCCGCGTCAGTCCAGGCGTGAGTCTGACGATGTGAGCAACGGGAAAGGTGGATCTGTACCCGCGTTATGGTTGTCTAACCTTGGGTGCTTAAGGCCCTGTTAGGATCACATAGCGAGAGTCGACGGCCGGTGAGCCGATTAGACTAGAATGCTCATAGTGCGCCGTTATGTCTGGGACCTCTGAACGGTGTGAATGTGCCCTGAGTGCACGGAGCGTCGGGCCGTCGAGCCGACGTTTGTGATATGTGTGACGGTGCGGGCGTGCACGTCTTGCTTGAATGGCTATATATCATGATGATGAATGTTATGCAGGGATGGAATTCCGCTGCCCCGTGCCAGGGGCAGGGTCGTTATAATTGGTCAGCTGAATGCTGACCGTTGTCCTGTTTTGCCACCGTTTGGTGGATTGGTTCTTACAGGTGCTGGAGGAGCTGGTCCGAGCGGGACTTAGCGGGCTGAAGCCCAAAGCTGTGTTGCTGCCCTCGAAGGCATTGTTTTGTTTCTTTTGTTCATGTGTGGCCGGCCTGCGTGCCGATGTATGGAAACCACACTCTTGTTAAGAGAAACTGTTGTAAGGCCTTAAGGCCAGACTCTTTTGATGTATATATATACATTCCTATGTTAGTGGACAATGTTGTTTATCTTGAGTTCAATAATTCAACCGTGAAACTTCCGCTAGAATGCTCTGTGTTAGGATGCGTTGGTTATGATATTATTTAGTAGCGTCTCCGCCTGTTTGTGGAATATGGTGTGGGGGCCCGGCCGGACCCTCTATTATATTCTTCTTGACGGGTAGAGGTGTTACAATTTGGTATCAGCTTGTTGGTCGATCTCTTCCGAATTCGTGGACGAATTCTTTTGCGAGGGGGCGAGCACGTGTCAGTGCCGTCGTTATAACACTTAATTTGAACTCAAGATTGTCCACTTAGGAATGCAAATACACTTGTTTGTTGAACTTGTGTATTCTCTTTGTATGATTGCCGTTTATTGGTCGTTAACCTGTGTGTTTTACACATATAGGTGACCAGAAGTGTTGCGGGTCAGTCCGAACCACAACGTTCTGTTGAGAGTGCGGCACCAGCCGAGGTGCCCACAACTCCTCCATCCGCTGAAACAGTCCGTCTTATCACGGAAACGGTACTTGCTGTGATGAATGCTCAGCAGACTGGGCAAGCACGTCCTGCAGTGGTGCCAGCGCAAGCTGGGGTACGGCAAGAACCGGTAGAAGCCGAAGTTGATCCGCGGGTAGCAGATCAACAATGGAAGCAATTCTTGAGCTTAAACCCTCCGCAGTTTCATGGGGCGGGTACACCGGCCCAAGCAGAGGATTGGCTTGCAAGAATCAAAAGGATTATGAGAGCTATCAGGGTTGAGGAGGAACAGAAAGTCATGTTAGCCACTTTCCTACTGGAAGGAGAGGCGCGATTGTGGTGGGATGAGATTGAACTGCATCACTTGGCTGGCAGGCAATTGGCAGAGATTACAATGGAAGAATTCTCTCGGTTGTTCTTAGCACAACATCTGCCGATGCAGCAAAGGATATCGATGGAAATGGAGTTCCAACGGTTACCACAGGAAGATCGAAGTGTGGATGACTACCTGCATGAGTTCACCCGTTTAGGAAGATATACGGGCTCGATCTTCGCCGAAGAAGAGCGTAAGACTAGTCGGTTTTATGCGGGACTGCGAGATGAGCTAAGGTATTTGCTCTCGAGTTCTGTGAGTCAGGGATTCCAAGCCTTAGTCTGTACGGCTCGTTCTTTGGAGACGGACATGAAACGGGGGCAAGCAAAGGGAAACTTGGCGGTTGTGAAGCCGGAGTTTAAGCCGCCGCGTCCGGACAAGTTTGGCTACTGAAGGAAATGGAATAAGAAGTCTAAGTCTTCTGGACAAACTCCTTCTGCGACTGTGACGGACACATCTGGGAATGGAGCTCGTGCTTGTTTTACGTGCGGGAAGGTTGGACACTTCGCACGTGAATGCCGATATGGTCCTCCAAAGGGTGATAAGAAGACGGGAGCGTCTTATGCGGAGAAGGGGAAGGCTGTGGTGGAGTCTTCTGCCTCGCACGCGCAGCCCAGGGTCTTCAACCTTGGACAACAGGAGGCCATTAAGCAGGCTGATGTCGTCACAGGTGCGTTTAAGTTTTAATGTTTTTACTTTTGGTGTGCTGTGCTTATTTTAATTGTCATGTTATAGGGTTTGTCCTTATACGAGAGTATCCGGCGCGAGCACTGTTTGACACAGGTGCTTCACATTCGTTTCTGTCTGAGGATTTTGTCTTGCGTGTCGGGGTGCCTATCCGGACCAAGACAGACAGTGTAAAGGTGTTGTTGCCTAACGGATGTTTGATGTGCGCGGATCGATCTTGCGGTCTTGAGGTCAAGATAGGAAGTCGGGAGTTCAAGGTGGAAACACTAGTATTGCCGATCAAAGAGTTTGATATAATCTTTGGTATGGACTGGCTTTCAGAGCAGCGTGCCTGTATTGATTGCACTTCAAAAGAGGTCACACTTGGGCAAAATACCGAACGAGAGACCAAGTTCATTGGTATGCAAGGGATGAGTGGGATGTTGTTATCCGCTCTCCAAGTTGTTAAGGCAGTTCGGAAGGGTGCAGAGTTGTTCTTCACACTCATAGAGGCGGTGGCGCCAAAGGCCAGTGTGAGTGAAGTACCGATTGTGTCGGAATATGCGGATGTGTTTCCAAAGGACCTTCCGGGGTTACCTCCCCAAAGGGAAATTGACTTCGCTATCGAGCTGGTGCCGGGTGCAAAACCCGTGGCCCGTTCGCCGTATCGGGTAGCGCCAAAAGAAATGGCCGAACTGAAAGTTCAATTACAAGAGTTGTTGGAGCAGGGTTATATACGCCCAAGTATGTCACCTTGGAGCGCGCCTGTTCTTTTTGTGAAAAAGAAAGACGGTGGTTTGCGACTATGTATTGATTATCGTGAACTAAACAAACTGACAGAGAAAAACAAGTATCCAATTCCTCGGATCGATGACTTGTTCGATCAGCTAGCGGGCTCAACCGTCTATTCGAAGTTGGATTTGAAGTCCGGTATTACCAGTTGCGGATTAGGGAAGGTGACATTCCCAAGACAGCGTTTGGCACACGCTATGGTCATTATGAGTTCACAGTGATGTCGTTCGGCTTGTGTAATGCGCCTTCGGTATTCATGGATCTCATGCATCGTACGTTCCGCGAATACCTGGATTTGTTTGTGATTGTGTTTATTGATGATATCCTGGTATATTCACAATCGAAGGAAGATCATGCAAATCATTTGCGATTAGTATTGCATACCTTGCGAAGGAATAAGCTGTATGCCAAGTTCTCAAAGTGTGAGTTCTGGCTCTCGTCGGTGGCTTTTCTAGGCCATGTGGTAAGTGGAGAGGGCATAGCGGTGGATCCGGCTAAGATAAGTGCCATTCGGGATTGGCCAGTGTTGTCTTCAGTGGTCGAAGTCAGGAGTTTCCTTGGACTGGCGGGCTACTATAGGAGGTTCGTGGAGAACTTCTCCCGGATTGCTTTGCCTCTGACTACGTTGACGAGAAAGGATCAGAAGTTCGTTTGGACGCCGGAGTGCGCACGAGCTTTTGAGGAGCTGAAAAGTCGTTTGACCACGGCGCCTGTTTTGACGTCGCCATGTGGTACAGATGGATTTGAAATATACAGCGATGCGTCAGGAAGCGGCTTAGGCTGCGTTCTCCTGCAGTTTGGCAAGGTGATCGCTTATGGTTCACGTCAATTGAAAGTGCATGAGCGTAATTACCCCGTCCATGATTTGGAGTTGGCGGCGGTGATCTTTTCGCTAAAGTTGTGGCAGCATTATCTATATGGCGTGAAAGTAGATATTTATACCGATCATAAAAGCTTAAAGTATCTGCTCGATCAAAAGGAGTTGAATATGCGACAAAGGAGGTGGATGGAATTCCTTGGGGATTTTACATTCGACATTCATTATGTTCCCGGAAAGGGAAATGTGGTCGCTGATGCCTTGAGTCGTCGGACTCCAGTACGGGCAAATTGGTTGCGGATACATGATGAGCGGTTAATCCAGGAGTTGGAAGCCTTGGAGATATCTTGTGTGGAAAGAGATTCTTCAACTGAAGCAAGCATGAACTGGTTGGAAGTTCAATATGACCTTGCTGACAGGGTTCGGCGGGCAACGGAGTTGGATGAAAGTCTCCAACGCTATGCAAAGGAGGGATCTGGTGATCAGTTCTCCTGGGATGATGGATTGTTACGAAAAGATGGCCGATTGTGCGTCCCTAGTGCGGGTAAATTGCGGGAAGAACTGCTATATGAAGCGCACTTTACAATGTATTCAGTTCACCCTGGGAGCACAAAAATGTACAAAGACATGAAGAAACTGTTCTGGTGGCCTGGTTTAAAGAAGGACATAGCCGCGTATGTGGCTAAATGTCGTACTTGTGCTTTGGTAAAGGCAGAATGTCAACGGCCGAGTGGTTTCCTGAAGTCGTTGTCGGTTCCGCAATGGAAATTTGAGGATATTTCTATGGATTTCGTGCACGGATTGCCGAGATCTCAGCGTGGCCATGACTCAATCTGGGTGATTGTAGACCGGTTGACAAAGGTGGCTCACTTTATACCAAACAAGCGGGACGATTCAGTGGAAACGTTGGCAAAGCTATATGTGGAGCAGATAGTTCGATTGCACGGTGTTTCCCAGAGCATCGTAAGTGACCGAGATGGGCATTTTACTTCAAAGGATTGGAGATTAGTTCATCAAATGTTGGGCACGAAATTAGCAGTCAGTACGGCCTTTCACCCGTAAACGGATGGCCAAACTGAACGAACCAACAGAACGATAGAGGATATGCTCCGTATGTGCGCCCTGGACTTCGGTAAGAAGTGGGAAGAACATCTTGTTATGGTGGAGTTTGCCTATAATAATAGCTATCAAGCGAGTATAGGCATGGCCCCATTTGAAGCGCTGTATGGTCGCAAGTGTCGTACACCGCTAGCTTGGGCAGAAACTGGTGAGACTAAACTTTTAGGCAAAAAGGAAGTCGAGGATGCTACCTCAACAATACGCTCTATTCGAGAGAGGCTCCTAATAGCCCAAGATCGGCAGGCCAAGTATTACAATGCTAAGCACCGGAACATGGAGTTCGCGGTGGGTGACTGGGTCTATTTAAAGATTAAGCCCTTCAAAGGCGTATCTCGGATCCGGCGGTTGAAAAAGCTAAGTCCGCGATACCTTGGTCCGTTTGAAGTGGTGGAGCGAGTTGGGGAAGCTGCCTATCGGTTAGCTCTTTCATTGGAATTGAGTGGATTGCATGACGTGTTTCACATCTCGGTGTTACGCAAAGCAGTCAAGGATCCAGCTCATATAGTTGAAAATGATCGAGTGCCAGTTGAGTATGGGCTAACGACAAAGGTGAAGCCTATACGGATAGAGGATCGAGCCAAGAAACAGTTGCGGAACAAGGTGATCGGGATGGTCAAAGTCTGGTGGGACAATTGTGGCCGAGAAGAGCTAACATGGGAGCGCGAGCAGACCATGCGAGCCGAGTTTCCCGAGTTATTTTCGTAGCTTGTTCACTCGTTGTATATGTAATAGAAACATATAATGTTTTGGTATTTTCTCCCTATTGTATTCAAATTTCGGGAGACGAAATTTTATTAAGGGGGGGAGGATTGTAACACCCCAAAAGTCTCAAAATATGTTTGTACACAATTTTGGGTTGGAGGCTGTTAGACACGGCCTGGGACACGGGCGTGTCCCAGGGCGTGTCGGGTGTACACGGCCTGGGACACGGGCGTGTCCCAGGGCGTGTTCAGGCTAGTCGACGTTTGAGAGTCGACGATCGTCAAGCCTGGGACACGGCCTTCGACACGGGCGTGTCCCAGGGCGTGTTCGAATTAATTTTCGAAATTGGCCTATTCAAGTCAGAGCAGGACACGGCCTTGAACACGGCCGGGAACACGGGCGTGTGAGGCTGGACACGGGCATGTCAGTTGCCGTGTTCCGACCCGTGTACTGGTTTTGGAGATCGGTGAGTACCGTGTAACAGGAGACACGGGCGTGTCTCATGACTGACACGGGCGTGTCAGGTTCGACACGGGCGTGTCGATGCCCGTGTTCTCGAAAATTTCAGTCGGTGCGACTGCCGCGTGTGCCGCTTAAGGGTACACGGCCTGTGACACGGGCGTGTCACAGGCCGTGTCGGCCAAATTTCAAGGGAAATTTCAGTGGATCTTGGCCCTTCATTTTCTTTAAGTAGAATCCTGTGGCTGGAGTTCATTCCTAGGCTGATAAGGCCGGGAAAGGAGGAAAAGAGGGCTCATTTCTAAAATCATACTCTCTTTCTAAAGTTTAAGAGAGAGGTGAGAGCAAGGAGGAAGAAGAAGTGGAGTCCGGCTGCCGGTGGTGCTACGGTGGTCCAAATCGCGAGCCGAGTTCGGATTTGCGAAGGCAACGCTGCTGCGAAGGCTTTCATCCGTCTCAAATTTCTCTCCATGGCTCCGAAGCGAACTCCTAGGGTAACGATTTCCTGCTTGGACATGTGAAGTCCTTAATTCCTCCTGCATTGCATAGGGAAAACCCTTCCCCGCGAGTGTGCGGTGGGTTGTGGCATCCCTTGGGGTAGATATGTGAAGTCCCCCTTGTTAGAGTCCGGAATTGGAGTACGGATCTAGGCATGCTGTGTGAAGCCCATCTGGACATGGTCTGGATTGGTGATGCTTGGTTGCATATCGGAGAAGGCTCCGTGATGATTGCTTGTATGCATGATGGATAAAAAAGTACTGGAGGAAGTCCAGGAAATTATGAGAGTTGGACTCTCTTGTGGCCGTGAGTGCTACTGGTGGAAAGTTGAGCCGTGAGGCTGCAACTAGGAAATGGTGGAACGGGCAAGGTGAAACTGTACCCGCGTCAGTCCAGGCGTGAGTCTGACGATGTGAGCAACGGGAAAGGTGGATCTGTACCCGCATTATGGTTGTCTAACCTTGGGTGCTTAAGGCCCTGTTAGGATCACATAGCGAGAGTCGACGGCCGGTGAGCCGATTAGACTAGAATGCTCATAGTGCGCCGTTATGTCTGGGACCTCTGAACGGTGTGAATGTGCCCTGAGTGCACGGAGCGTCGGGCCGTCGAGCCGACGACGTTTGTGATATGTGTGACGGTGCGGGCGTGCACGTCTTGCTTGAATGGCTATATATCATGATGATGAATGTTATGCAGGGATGGAATTCCGCTGCCCGTGCCAGGGGCAGGGTCGTTATAATTGGTCAGCTGAATGCTGACCGTTGCCCTGTTTTGCCACCGTTTGGTGGATTGGTTCTTACAGGTGCTGGAGGAGCTGGTCCGAGCGGGACTTAGCGGGCTGAAGCCCAAAGCTGCGTTGCTGCCCTCGAAGGCATTGTTTTGTTTCTTTTGTTCATGTGTGGCCGGCCTGCGTGCCGATGTATGGAAACCACACTCTTGTTAAGAGAAACTGTTGTAAGGCCTTAAGGCCAGACTCTTTTGATGTATATATATACATTCCTATGTTAGTGGACAATGTTGTTTATCTTGAGTTCAATAATTCAACCGTGAAACTTCCGCTAGAATGCTCTGTGTTAGGATGCGTTGGTTATGATATTATTTAGTAGCGTCTCCGCCTGTTTGTGGAATATGGTGTGGGGCCCCGGCCGGACCCTCTATTATATTCTTCTTGACGGGTAGAGGTGTTACATACAGCCTCCAATGGTGGCAGTAACGATGCTTGCAAGTCGAACTCCAAACCCCCAACCCGTACCCTTACGACACAGACTCTCTCCTCGCGCGCATTGAATGACCACTAGGCAACTACACGTCCAATTCATCCTTCACCATCGAAGGAGGTACTCCAATGCACGATATAAATCCTTCGGACAAAAGGAGTGTGAAGCTCCCGTATCGAACAATGCTCTCGCCGGATTACCAACAATCCACACAAAGCCGAGAACCTCACGTCCTAAACTAATATGCATAAGGTATCAGGTATAAGAAGCTAGATTGCTGACAATTAACCCATACCTGTCTTCCCGACGATCGGCCACATGGCCTCCTGCTGGCCAAGGATGTCCATTCCCAGTTGGGCCGGAGTAAACAGCAGTGCGGTGGACGCCACCGCCTTTCCCTTCTCCTCAAATATTGCCCCCGACTTCTTTTTGGACATTGGGTGTCCACTCCAACAATCCCGGGCATAGTGCCCCGGCTTTCCACAGGAAAAGCATGCATCCGGGGTTTGGACTGTAGTCACTCCGGATGTGCTAGAGGAAGGGACTATACCCGACCTCCTAGCCTTCTTATGCCACCTACGGTACCCGGATTTTGAGGTTTTCATCTTGACCACCGAATCCTTTGCCATAGCATCTTCGACTGCTCCTGCCAAAACTTTTCTTGTCTTCTTAGCACTCTCCAAACAATCTCTGGCGAGATGCCATTTCTTGCCACAAGAATAACAATTGAGTGTAGTTTGGGTAGTAGATGACCCAGCCTCTTTTCTCGGCGTCTTTCGATAGACAGTCTTTATAGGATCTATAGGGTTTGGTCCCCTATTCACTGGTACTTGGTGAGTTTTCCCCAACTCCACCTCCAAAGCTCTGGCCGATTCCACCAAAGCTCGGAATCCCAATAACTTTGGTCCTAGCAGTAGGATACACAACTCACTACGCAGACCGTTATAAAATCTATTAACAATAGATTGCTCGCTTTCCCATTCAAAGCCTGGGTAGCGCCTTAACATAAGGAATGTCTGCAAATATGCGTCAACTGAATGCGCTCCCTGCACCACTATAACGACCCTAGCCGATCCAACGTGGCAGTGCCACGGCTCTGCTCTAGGCGTCGCTACCGGGCTGCAGCCCAAGCACCCCAACCCCTCTCCCTCCATAGGAGGGTTGTTGGTGGCCACAGCCTCCCTTTGATGAGTCAAACTCGATAGTCAAGCCCGCACCACGGGGACTTCCCAGGAGGTCACCCATCCCAGTACTACTCCAGCCCGAGCACGCTTAACTATGGAGTTCTTTCAACTCTCATCACCAATTGAGCTGCTGAACTTCATAGTTAAGCGTGCTCGGGCTGGAGTAGTACTGGGATGGGTGACCTCCTGGGAAGTCCCCGTGGTGCGCGCTTGACTATCGAGTTTGACTCATCTAAGGGGGGCTACGGCCACCAACAACCCGCCTGGATGGAGAGGGGTTGGGGTGCATTGGCCTGCAGGCTTGAATGTGATAGGCTTACTGCCAGTAGTGGGCCCGGGTCTGGACTACTGGTGGGCCGGCGGTGCCAGCTGGGTCCCGCGGGTTGGCGGGCCTGGACCGTTACAACCACAGTCATGCTCATATGCTACTCTAATTGACCCCCAAATTCCCTTTGCTCCAATATACCGCCCGATGTTGGGGCCATCTCAGGGACAAAGGGTTGCACATTACTCCCATGTTGTGCGTTGTTCACAGCGAACACCGCTTCAACCACCCTTCTTATGGTTCCAAAGACGTAGGGGTCTCAGGAACGTTACTTGGTGCAGTACTTTGCTCAGCAAACGTGTGTTCAGACTGCCACGCTCCACTTCCGGACACCTATAGCCGTTTAAAACACCATAAGTGACTAAATAAAATTGCAAAAAGCAATTATAGGAACACACAGGTTCCTCAAACATGTGTATTTTCATTCCTAAGTGGACATTCATGGGTTCTTTTCATGTTATAACGATGACGCACACACATGTGCTCACCACCCCTTAAAGTGAATTCGCCCACGAATTCATTTAATCTTGACCGAAACCAGTAGTCTGATACCAATTTGTAACACACCTATCCGTCACATAGTATATAACAGTAGGTCCGGCCGGGGCCCGACGCCATATAATGCAGACAGACTGGTTGGTTACATATTGAAACCATTCAACCAATCACAACGTCCTACACAGAGCATCTAGCGGAAGTAAATTATTAAGTTGCACAAAGAATAAAGAACCCTGCCAAGCATGAATGTCCACTACTCAAACCAAGAAGGAATGTTTAATACACTAAACAGGAATGGCCTTATGGCCTTACAAGAGTTTGCTTAATAAAAGTGTCTTCCAAACCTCGGCACGCATGCCGGTCACACATGAGTAATAAAAGGAAAACACTTAACAATTGTCCTTCGAGGGCCGGCACAGCAACTTGGGCTTTAGCCCGCTATTTAACGCTCGGCTCTGCAGCACCTGCAAGCAACAATCCACCACACGGTGTTAAACAAAGGCAACGGTCAGCTATGCTGACCAAATTATAACGATTCCGCCCCCAAACAAGGGCGGCAAAGCTTCTTCCCTGCACTTGTTAGCAAAACAAGCAACATAGAAAAATAAGCATCACATCACAGGTGCACGCTCACACGACCGTACACCCCGTGCTCTCAGGGAACTTACTCGGCGAGCCAGTACGAATCCCGTCCGATCCTTGACTCCACCACCACCCCCAGGGTGGCAACCTCGTGAGCATTTAGTCCTTTCGGCCGTAGCCTAGACTCGATCTCCAAACCTCGGTATGTCCCATGTAAAACTTTAGGTCGCTTTGACCAAGCAGATGGAGCGGGTAGGGGTCCACCAGCCCGTTGCTCACCCTGCCATTGCCATTTGGCCTTTGACGCGGACTAAGCTTCCCCAGTCCCAAATATCATTCAAACACGGTACATAGCCCCGCTATGTACCCGGTTGGCTCCCAGGCCACTGATATGATAGAAATGCGTTTCCATACAGAATTCCGGGTGCACCTCGGGGTTAATCCCTAAGATTCCCTGATGCATTCTACCGCATAGCAACCCGAAAACAATCAAAATGCTCGGAGTCTTCTCCGGCTAAAAATGCAAAGCAAAACATCACCGATCCAGACCAACACGTCCGGGTAGGCTTCACACATCATGCCTATGTCCATACTACGATTCCGGACTCTAACAAGGGGGACTTTACATATCTACCCCCAAGGAATACTACAATCTCGCCGCACACTCGCGGGAGAGGGGTTTTCCCATGTAATGGAAGAAGAGCTTCACATGCTCAAGAAGAGAATCGTTACCCTTGCATTTTTCCTCGGCGCATGGAAATCCACCCGGATGAAAAGCACCGCAATCTCCTTACCTCAACGAATCCAAAGACGGCTCGCGATTTGGAGCTCCGAAGCTCCGCCGGTGACCGGATCTTGGTCTTCTTCCTCCTCCTTGCTCTCCCTTCTCTCTAGGTTTTAGAAAGAGAAGGCTTGGATGAAAATAAGGGTTTCAAACCCTATTCCCCGGATATAACACACCAGCAACAGCCCTGAGCCGTCGGATCCCAAATCAATAAATCGAACGGCTGCGATTCAGCCCAATATTACAAAATCTGGGCCGAACACGGGTTGCAACACGGCTGTGTGTATGGCCGTGTCACCCATTCGCCGTCTCACCTGACGTTCTAACCAGCACACGGCATTTCACACGGCCTCTGACACGCCCGTGTCACACGTGACACGACCGTATCAGGACCCGTGTCACGCCCGTGTGAACTGCCAACAATAATTTTCCGAGGAGGACATGGCCTGCGACACGGCACCCGACACGCCCGTGTCACATGTGACACGCCCGTGTCTGTGCCTGTGTCATGGCCAATGTACATACTCAGAAAATTCCCAACGTGACACGCCCTGGAACACGCCCGTGTCCCAGGCCGTGTGCCTCAACTCGCCGATCGCGGATCGCCAAAACGTCGACCCCACGACCCGAGGTCGATCACGCCCATGACACGCCTGTGACATGCCCGTGACACGTCCGTGACACGCCCATGTCACGCCCATGACACCTGCTCCAAAACCCAGACTTGGCTTAAAATGTCACCCGTCCCTCTTTTGAGTTTCGGGGTGTTATAGTCTGCATATAACCCTTTAGGACAGCGGAGTTTGGCTGTTGGCAGACCCAACCCAGGATATTTTAGTAATTTCAGGTTGGTTCAGTTTGGTTATTGGCAGGTCAAACTATGAGGCCTATAAATAGACCGATAAGGTGCCTTAAAGAGGATTTGGACTCCTTTATTCTTCTTCTTTCACTAAGGCACCTAACTCAGCACTGGCTAGGGAGGGGAAGAATTTCTAGTTCTTCCGGGTAAGAGGTGGGACATCCAAGCTGAAGCCCATGGTCTGTTTTTAGTTCTCGAGACTCTTATTAAGGAAGGAATTTGGGAAGAGTTGGTGTGAGCTCCAACTCTAGATCTAAACTCTAGGGGAAGTCAGGTTTATAGCTTCAACACTTAGTATTATTTTATGATTTATATGATGTGGTTTGGCAGGTATTGTGTCTTGGGCTAGTAACCCTTTAACTTATCTTATTTATTTACCTTTGGTTTTCTTTTTTCACTTGTTCATTCTTGTTGTGGCATTCCTTCTTTTGAATGCCTTAGGCTCAGAGCTATAGCAGGGTTTGTGGCTAGAGTTGGTGGCCTCAGGTTTTTAGTAGTAGTAGCAGTGGTTCTTACCTCCCCTTCGTGAGGTAGTTTTGTTATTTTGTTTCTAGTTCAGACATATATGCTTTTTGGTGGGTTCATGTCAGGTTGTTAACACCCACTGGAGATTTTGTAGAATTTTAAGTTACTTGCTAGCTGCTAAGTAACTTTCTAGATGATTTGTTGGTTTTACTTGTTCTTTGGGAAGGATTTATGATAGGATTGCATGTTAGTTATGTTCAAGCTATAAAAGTGTCATTATGCTTATCTCATACTCATGGCTTCTTTTAAATCAAATATCATTATATTTTAACGAACATAAAAGCTCTTTTTCTACTAATATTAAATCTAGGGGTATGCATATCATGAGTTGCCCTTTTAGAGGTCTATACTCATGTAGGATAATAATTGAGCCAAATAAAGTATTTTCCGCAACATATATTTATATTTTCATCCGTAGACTGGTTGATCCAATGAGCCGAGGGATACCACCGTCAAACTTAACTAAAATATGTTTTCTTCAAAAAAACTTGAGAATTTCATGATTGGTGTTAGGAGTAGGTTCTTTCCTGAGCGTCTACAGTTATCCCCTGCATAGCGTGGCATCACGACACATGTTTTCTCTTACTCTAATATATCGTTTACATACGGAGAAAATGCGGGTTGTGACATAGGAGGTTATTCTCTCCCTCCTGGTTGCACATTGATTAATGCGAACACGGCTTCAATAACAAACCGTATAGTTTCCGCAGAAGGAGGAGGTGTTGGCACCTTAGTTGGTGCATTACTCTCCACCGAGCGCTCGAGTTCCTGCTGCCCCGCACTAATTCTCGTTGGCTATAATCATAAAACACACAATTAAGCAACGTACAATATTGCTTTTTGGCAATTATCGGAACACGCAAGTTCCTTAAACATGTGTATTTTCATTCCTAAGTGGAAATTCATGGGTTCATTCATGTTATAATGGTAACGCACATACACATGCTCACCACCCCTTAAAAGAATTCGACCACGAATTCGATGAGCAAAGACTGACACCAGAAGATGATACCAAATTGTAACGCCTCCATCTGTCACTTGAAATATAACAGAGGGTCCGGCCGGGGCCCCGCGCTATATTTCACAGACAGTCGGTAGAGTTACACATTGAAACCATACTATCGTATACGCATTCTAACTCGGAGCTCATTCTAACGGAAGCAATTTAAGTTATAGAACCCATGCACCAGGAATGTCCACTACAAATATGTAACAACCCGACCCGTTAAATAACTTATAATAGAAGGTCTGGCCGGGGCCCCACACTATATGCCACAAAAAGACGGCGAGGTCACAGGTTAATACCAAAATTCCATCGCAACCTAACATAGAGCATTCTAACGGAAGATTATAAATTGCACGAACTCAAACCATGAATGTCCGCAACTATATAAATACCACATTTATATAAACATTAGGAATGTTTACAACACAAACAATCACGGCCTTAAAGCCTTACAAGTTTCTCTTTACAACATATGATTTCATACATCGGCACGCAGTCCAGCCACATATGAAATCCAAATCTTCGCACGACCTTCGAGGGCCTACTAGCAGCAGCAGCAAGGGCTTAAGCCCGCTCAATCCATTTCAGCCCGCAACACCTGCAAATGGACGTCCACCCCAAGGATGATAAGCAAAACAACGGTGAGCATTCAGCTGACCAATTATAACGACCCTGCCCTATACCCGGGGCAGTGGTTCCTTCCCTGCATGGATAACAATCACAACATATATATATATATATATATATATATATATATATATATATATATATATATCACACACAAAATCACAAACGCCGACCTTAGCGCCAGGCGCTGCATGCACTAAGGGCACGATTATGGTGCACCGATATCCTCAAGGTCCAACCACTGATTCGAGGTGTTTAGCTTGTTGGCTGGGCATAAGCATCCAAACACACGTCGGAGACCTTACGCACCCAGCTCACGCAGAGGCACTCACCTCATGGTAACTGTGAGCACTATCATTCGACCTACCTAAATAGTGTAACAAGCCTAGGGAAATCGCCCCTGTTGTATTGCCACCCATCGACCGCTCACCCGATCCTACAACTGAACTTGTAAGACATGGGCATCAGCCTCTAAACACACGTTGGAGACCTCTCACGCCCACCCACTAAGAGTTGTCCGCAATCCATCTCAAAACACCGGCACACGGTACCACTTTCCACTCTGACAATACAGCTTGTGCCGAGCATACAACCAAAGGAGCTATACAAAGCCTCCTTACCACACTTCACAAGCGTCCTCACACGCTCCGCAAGCCATTTTTTGTATACACGGAGTCTTCTCCAGATCGCACATCACCAATGCAGACTATATGTCCAGATGGGCTTCACACAACATGCTTATTCCGTACTACACACTTCCGGATCTAAATGCAGACTAAACTGCTGGAATCACTTACGCTCTTCCATCTTTTGATGGAGGATTCCATAAAGATACATGCATAAACAATGGGCTTCACCTGCCCAAGGAAGAAAGATCGTTACCCTTGATGATGGCTTCGATGCCATGAAAGAACTAGCCAGATAGAAAACACCACAGCGGCCTTGCCTCCGCAACGCTGAGCTTGACTCTCGATTCGGACTGCTGAAGCTCCACCAGTGGTTGGAAAGCTTTTCCTTCTTACTTCCTTGCTCTCCTCTCTCTCTTCACTTTAGAAAAAGAATGGCCAAGATGAGAATGAGATATTCATCTCCATTCTCGGCCTTATAATAGCAGGGATGAACATGGACCATAGGATCCAAAAAGAAGGGAACGAACGGCCTCGATCTGCTTTGAAAAGTATCTAAACAGAGCTGACATGGCTTGTGATACGTCACACCCGTGTAACAGGCCGTGTCACTTGAGCGGCTATAGAACCGACTCAATCTAGATCAGAACACGGGCTACGACAGGCCCGTGTCACTTCCTGACACGCCCGTGTCAACCAGTACACGGCTGTGTAACTGGCCGTGTCACCCCATCAAAACAGGACCAAATAACCCGAGAAGAACACGGCTAAGGAACACGCCCATGTCCTTGGCCGTGTGCCCAACCCGCCCCTGTGACATGCCCGTATCACAGGCCGTGTTCCACACTCAACGCCACTCCACTCAACGCCACTCAATGCCACTCCACTCAACGCCGCCCGAGCAGGACATGCCCTGGGACACGCCCGTGTCCCAGGCCGTGTCGCCTCTCGATGCGTCGACCGTGCCATCTAGAGAACTTGACTCGACACACACCGTAAAGGACACGCCCGTGTCCCAGGCCGTGTGCACCAGACACGCCCAGGGACACGCCCGTTTCCCAGGCCGTGTCACCCAGTTTGAACTCAAAATGACAATTTGGGGTGTTACAATCCTCCCCTCCTTACAGAAATTTCGTCCCGAAATTTAGCGCAACATATCCAACAACACAACTATTCCTTTAGTATAAATATCCACAAAATGATCATGGGTTACTCCTTACTCTCCCCACGGCCTCACACATAAGTGTTTGCACAAACACACATACATACACTATATACAAAGTATAACATAAAAGTGCACCTTCCACTTTATTTTCGCTCATCCGCATCTCTAAGAAGCTTCATGACAGCCTCCTACAACTCTAGGTTAAACACTCGAGGTTGTTGTACTTCATAATGTGAGCTTTGTTGCTCCTGCACGCCGAGATTGTACACTCGTGGTTGCGCTCGGGATGTAGATGATTCCGCCACTGTCTTGCCATTTTCCTCATAAGATGCACCTGTCTTTTGCTCACTCTTTGACGGGCCTTTCCATCAGTAACTGGATATATGCCTCTGCTTCCTACAAATGAAACAGGTATGTAGCTCAACACGTCCTTGTCCAAACGTCACTCCCAAAGCAACCTCCAAAGACGTTTGTTCTGCAGGCCTGAACCTCTTCTTATCACGTTTCCTAAATTCCGATTGATCGGACTGCGGAACTTTAAATTCCGAATTTCCCTCCGCAAATTTTTTCTTGTCCTGCACCCGTTTCAAATCTTTCTCCACCGCACAGGCTATATCGACTAAGGCTTGGAAGCCTTGTTTCACTGAACTCGGAAGCGCCAATCTCAACTCATCTCTTAGTCCCTTATAGAATCTATTCGTCTTCCGTGTTTCCTCCGCAAAAGTCGACCCCGCATAATGCCCCAGCCTGGTAAATTTATGCAGGTAATCATCCACAGACTTCTCACCCTGCACCAGACGTTGAAATTCATTCTCCCTAGCAATTCTCTGCGATACTGGAAAATACTTTGCCCAAAACAATCTGGAGAATTCGTCCATTGAAATCTCGCCCAGACCTCCACCTACCAACTGGTGCAGCTCGACCTCATCCCACCATAGTCTCGCCTCTCCTTCCAGAAAGAAAGTGGCTAACGTGACTCTCTACTCCTCATCAATCCTGAGCGCTGTCAGGATCCTCTTCACTCTTGAAAGCCAATCTTCCGCCTGCGTTGGGGAATTCTCCCCGAAAAACGTAGGTGGATGAAAAAACATAAACTGCTTCAGTTGCTCGTCATTCGCTTGCTCGTCCACCCGAGCTTCAACACGCTCTTGCCTCGCACCAACCCGAACGGGCTCCACTATAGGCCTTGCCTGCCCAACAGGTTGTGCTTGCATCATGGCAAATACCGCCTCTACAACTAGGCGTATGGTTTCCGCAGAAGGAGGAGGTGTGGGCACCTCAGCTGGTGTCGCACTCTCATCCGAACGCTGGGGCTCAGACTGCCGAGCTCCACTCCTTGTCACCTATATGTGAACAAGATATCAATAATCAACCTACAATCTAAAACGGCAAACATACCGAATACACACGCGCACATTCCTAGTGGACATTCTTGAGTTCAATTATGTTAAAATGGTTCGCACGTACACGTGCTCGCCACCCGACAAAAGAATTCGGCAATGAATTTGAAAGAGGAAAATCGAGGGCCTCTGATACCAAAATGTAACAACCCGACCCGTTAAATAACATATAATAGAAGGTCCGGTCGGGGCCCCACACTATATGCCACAAACAGACGGCGAGGTAACAGGTTAATACCAAAATACCGTCGCACCCAAACACAGAGCATTCTAGCGGAAAATTATAAATTGCACGAACTCAAACCATGAATGTCCACTACTATATAAATACCACATTTATATAAACATCAGGAATGTTTACAACGCAAATGCTCACGGCCTTAAGGCCTTACAAGTTTCTCTTTACAACATATGATTTCTTACATCGCCACGCAGGACGACCACACATGAAATCAAAATCTTCACATGTCCTTCGAGGGCCTACTAGCAGCAACAACAAGGGTTTCAGCCCTCTCAATCCATTTCAGCCCGCAACACCTGCAAATGGACGTCCACCCCAAGGGTCATAAACAAAGCAATGGTCCGCATTTAGCTGACCAATTATAATGACCCTGCCCCATACCCGGGGTAGTGGTTCCTTCCCTGCATGGATAACAATCATAACATATATATATATCACACACAACATCACAAACACCGGCCTTAGCGCCAGGCGCTCCGTGCACTCAGAGCATGATTATGGTGTACCGAACTCCTCCAGGTCCCACCATCGATTCGAGGTGTTTTGCTTATTGGTCGGGCATAAGCCTCCAAACACACGTTGGAGACCTCACGCACCGGCTCACGCAGAGGCACTAACCTCACGGCAACTATGAGCACTATCAGTCGACCTACCCAAGTAGTGTAAAAAGCCAAGGGAAATCGCCCCTACTGCATTACCACCCATCGACCGATCACCCAATCCTATAATTGAACTTGTTGGACATGGGCATCAGCCACCAAACACACGACGGAGACCTCTCGCGCCCACCCACTCAGAGGTGTCCGCAATCCATCTCAAAACACCGGCACACGGTGCCACTTTCCACTCTAACAATACAGCTCGTACCGAGCATACAACCAAAGGAGCTATACAAAGCCTCCTTACCACACTTCAAAAGTGTCCTCACATGCTCTGCAAGCCATTCGTTGTATACATGGAGTCTTCTACGGATCGCACATCACCAATCCAGACTATATGTCCAGATGGGCTTCACACGTCATGCCTATTCCGTACTAAACACTTCCGGATCTAAATACAGACTCAACCGCTGGAATCACTTACACTCTTCCATATTTTGATGGAGGATTCCATAAAGATACATGCATAAACAAAGGGATTCACCTGCCCAAGGAAGAAAGATCGTTACCCTTGACGATCGCTTCGCCGCCATAAAAGAACTAGCCGGATAGAAAACACCGCAGCGGCCTTGCCTCCGCAACAGTGAGCTCGGCTCTCGATTCAGACCGCTGAAGCTCCACTGGTAGTTGGAAAGCTTCTCCTTCCTCCTTCCTTGCTCTCCTCTCTCTCTTTACTTTAGAAAGAGAATGGCCAAGATGAGAATGAGATATTCATCTCCATTCTCGGCCTTATAATAACAGGGAGGAACATGGACCATAGGATCCAAAAAGAAGGGAATGAACGGCCTCAATCTGCTTTGAAAAGCATCTAAACAGAGCAGACACGGCTTGTGACATGCCCGCGTCACAGGCCGTGTCCCTTAAGCGTCTATAGAACCGACTCAATCTAAATCAGAACACGGGCTATGACATGCCCGTTTCACTTCCTGACACGCCCGTGTCAACATGTACACGGCCGTGTGACTGGCTGTGTCTGTAACGCCCCCGATTTTTCTGAGATTATTTAAATTCCTATTTGGCATTACGTCGACGCATTTTCTTGGCTTGCGACATCTGTGGAGTGTGGTCTTAACTCCTTAGAACTGGGTGCCCTATTTTGTAGCCTGTTGGCAAGATCTCCGTAGCAAGCCAAGTCGTTTTGGGTGACCCGGTGTGGCCTCTCGGGGGATGCTTGTGTTTTGTCTTTGGGAGGGTATAACTCGAGTTATGTTCGTCAAAAGTTAGTTTCGACTTCGTCGTTGTGTTCATAGCGTGGATATTTATCTACGGTGCGAATTTCGTCGAATTCCGAGATAGTTTGGTTTTCGGGTCGCTTTGGGTGTGCCATTAGTAAAGACTAGAAGAAATTCTCTTTTTTTTATTTAAGGAGCAGGCGGTTTGGTTCGGTTTTGCTGAACCGATGCTTTAAGCTTGTATAAAAGCCTTATTAAGAAGTGGCGGGCCCACTTCTCCTCTCTTCTTCTCCCCAAGACCGAAACCGCTGCTACTGTTCGCGAAAAACAGAGGAAACCGCCGGACCTGCTTCTCCTTCGGACGGCGATTCTGGGAGTGTTCGTGGACGGATTTCGATTCCGAAAGCGGTGTTGTCTTGCTCTTGCTCAGCTTCGTTTCGACGGTAATAGGTTTGTTTTTCGTGGAGTTTTAGGAGACTTGGATTTTCGGTTTCTTGTGGTTTCCGCCATTTAAGTGCGGGTTTGCTTGTTAGGTGCTGCTCCTTCTAGTGCAGAGTGAAGAGGAGGGAAAGCCGACCAAGCTTTGCTGGAAATCGAGGCAAGTGGTATTCTTTCCCTTGCCATTGTTGTTCTTTTGAATTTTGGAATGTTTCCCGATTAGCCCTAGGGTAGAAACCAAGCATATTCTCTTTTATCTTGCTAAATTTTAGGGCTTAGATTCTCCTATGAGCCCCCTCCTTGTGCTGTTTGCTCAACCTGCTAGTTGTGTTAACCATTTAGACTCCAGATTTGTAGTTCCAGTTGGGTGCTTTTGCGGGTGGGGCCGAGAGAGAGAGAGAGTGAGGGAGGAAGTTGTGGTAGGGCTCTGGTTAGAACCAGTCTTGGTAGACTCTCGGGTTTTGGTGTTGAGTGTGGTGCACACACTCAAAGCCAAAAGACGCCCAGACTTGGCGTTGAGTGTGGTGCACACACTCAAAGCCATGGTTTGGTCTGTTCCTTGCGGCTGAGTGGTGGGGTGATTGAGTGAGAATTTTCGTCTAAGTCAAAATCGACGGGAATCACCAAGTGATTCCCGCCGATTTCGACGTGTATAGTCAGTGATTCCCACCGATCGGTGAGAATCATCCTTGATTCCCGCCGATTCGGCGAGAATCATTTTGGATTCCCGCCGATCGGCGAGAATCATTCTGGATTCCCGCCGATCGGCGAGAATCATTCTGGATTCCCGCAGATTCGGCGAGAATCAGACAGCATTCCCGCAGATTCGGCGAGAATCAGACGGCATTCCCACCGACCTCCTCTTGTTGGCTTTGGTTTAGGGTTTTCCTGTGGGAATGAACCTTTGGCGTAGAGTGAGATGACCTCACTCAATGCCAAAGCTGCTTTGGCGTTGAGGGAGGTGGACTCACTCAATGCCACTGTTGGGTTTTGTGGTTTTTCTAAAGGCATTGAGGGAGTGGACCTCACTCAACGCCATAGGTGTTTTGGCATTGAGTGAGGTTAGTTCACTCAGCCCCGCTGCCTCTTTTGCTGAAGGCATTGAGGGAATGGACCTCACTCAACGCCATGGCTGTTTTGGCGTTGAGTGAGGATAGCTCACTCAACGCCAGAGCTGTTCTTGCGGAGGGCGTTGGGTGAGTGATTCTCACTCAATGCCATGGCTGTTCTGGCGCTGAGTGAGGCTAACTCACTCCACACCAAGGTCTGGTTAGGCGTTGAGTGGGTCCCACTCAATGCCAAGCCGTGTTGAGTGATTTCAACACTTTTCCTCTACCTCGATTTTCGTTCCCGAGTGAATTCCTTGATTATATTTGTAGTTTCTTTGTCGGCCATGTTTTTCTTTCCTAAAGGCCGAATCGTGGGTCGTAGTTAGTAGTGGTGGTTTAAAGCTCTTCATGGGGGAGGTGTTGTGTAATTTAGCCAAGGCCACCCTTATTCTTCTATCTTGCTCCAGGCACGGGCTGGGCAAGGGGGTGGAAGGTCCCTGTGCTTTCACATGTAGACCCTTGAGCTTGTTGGCTTGGAAATAGAGGTTGGGGGACTGAGTTTGCCTCCAACCCGGATCCATGTTATTTGTTTTTTCTACTACCATCTCCCACAGCTTAGGGTGTTAGGTGTTTCTTCCTTGGTAGATTGCAGCATTTTGGGCTCTTGGAATCCTAGTAGACCCAGCAGGATGTAGTTTCTGGGCAGGGTTGATGCTGTTTCCTCGCACATAGTGCATTCCTTGTTGTCTTGCCTTGGGGCAGTTGTGACTTTTACTGCTGTGTGTTTTCCTCTTTCACTTACCCCCCCCCTGGTTGACACTTTCATGCAGTTCTTTCTTGTTTTGCTTGCTGAGGTATTCTTTCTTCTTTTGAATGCCTCAGGTTCTGAGCAGTAGCCAGTTTGGTCGCTAGGTTGCGGTGGTGTTGCTGGTGGTCTCTTTGACATTGGAGGTTCTATTGCTTGTTAGTGAGATAGTTTTTCTGTACTTTTCTTACAGACATACATAATTACCTGTGGGTTCGTGTCAGGTTGTTGGCGCCCACTGGTAGTTTTTACCATTGTACTAGATATATTACTTTTGTTGCTACCATTTTCTGGAGATAGTCTACTTGCTCTGGGGAGGATTTATGCTAGGTTGCTAGTTATTTTAAAACTACAATTATTATTATTATAAGATTATTGCATGATCAGCATGTTTTATAAAGGTAAATCACTATTTTCCAAACAACGTATAAAGATCGTTTCCTTATATATAATATAAATTAAATGTAGAGTCTTGCATGGTATAAGTGGTCCTCTTAGGGCTCTTATGCACTTCTTAGGATGTCAAACCTGAATAAAATATTTTTTTCCGCAGCGCTTAAGTATAGTTTTTAACTATGGACTAGGTGATCCACCGAGCCGAGGGATACGGCCTCTAAAGTATAACTGATTTTCTAATCATTAAACTCATAAATTTCTTTCATAAAGTGTAGTAGATGGTTTTGCCTAAGCGTCAGCAGTTCTGCCCTGCTTGACGTGGCATCATGACGCGCGTTTTCTCATACTCTGATAATTCTTTAATTCGGTGAAAATGCGGGTTGTGACAGTTGGTATCAGAGGGAGGTTGATTGACAAGTTAGTCGGGCAACCTTCCTTTGATTACTTTAGTAGTTCAGCATCATGTCATTCACACACCAATATGTCATCAGCACGTCTTGGCAAAAGTACGAACACTACACTCATAGCATAACATAAAGTATACGGGGCATATTATGTAGTATGGGATGCATAATATGTGTTTGTATATGGATCCACCATAGGGGCAACATGTGAGGGTTATGTAGTATGGGATGCATAACATCACCACGTGGCTGCGACTAGCACTTTTTCTTTTCTTCGTTGCATGCGAATGTTATGTAGTATGAGATGCATAACATTTTCATGCGTACGCCGCTCATAACATGCATTAGGGCCTTTTTAGAATGCATAGCACAAACATGCATAACATAACATTGTATAAGCACAACGTGCCAAGTTAAAGACTGGCAGGATGACATATGTACACACATAAGTTTTCGAGTCAAAAATAATATAAAGTCATGCATTCCCGATCTAGGCACAAGAATTAGTATGGTGGTGGTTAACCATCCTAAGTTAGGGCATAACATCATTTTTTTTGTAAAAAAAATAAACTCCCAGAGCAAGTTTAACAGCTTTAAGTTCATATCTATATATGTATTGTCTGTACTTGTAGTTGGGTCTAGCCGTTGTACTAAGATCTAACTAGTGTAGCTTTGAATTTAGGATGGCGAGACGTCCTTCAACTAGATCGACTCCTCTGTCATAGGGTGAGTCATCTGGAGCTCAGAATGATGTGGTAATCGAAAGCTTGCGGCAGAGTAGCGATTCCTTGAGCAGGCAGTTGTTGGAGGTGCGAGCCCAGATCCAGTCTTTGGTAGCAGTTGTGGCAGGACAGACTTAGGGAGTGCAAGGCCCTAAAGGGGGATTGTTGTTCCTCCCCCTCCTACACCCTTAAGACCTCTAGTGTTGGTGCCAGCGGAGATGGCCTTCATCTCGCAGTTTCAGAGGCTGAGCTCTCCCACTTATGACGGGAAGGAAGATTTCATGGTGATAGATGACTAGCTGATCTCCATGGAGGAGATGTTCTCATACTCAGGGATTGCAGACGATCAAAGGGTGATGTTAGCCGCCTATCAGCTTAAAGGTTTGGCTAAGAATTGGTGGCTGAGAGAGAAGGAGAGCTTGGTAGCTGGATGCCCTTGGGAGGTGTTCAAGGAGATACTGTTGAGGAAGTTCTTACCCTCGGTCGAGTGTGACCGCCTAATGAACGACTTCCTCCATCTGAAGCAAAGGAAACTCACGGCGGGTGAGTATGAGATAGAGTTCAGCAAGCTGAGCCGTTTTGCCCCTGGATTGGTCAACATTGAGGCTGATCGAGTTAAGCGATTTCTTTGTGGTTTGAGGAGTGAGGTGGAGCAGTTGACCAGTGCTTATGGGTCAGAGACTTATGTAGGAGTATTGGAGGCTGCTCTGAAGGTGGAGGCTATTGAGACCGCGAAGAGCAGAGGATAACAAAGTAGGAAGGATAAGAGGAAGTATGTGGAGGAAAAGAAAACTCAGGTACCCGGTGCGGTTCCTGGAAAGAAGAGCAAAGTGGTGTGCAGTTTCTGTGGCCGGTCAGGCCACCCTGTCGAGAGATGTTTCAAGAGGGCAGCAGCTCAGAGGAAGGAGTAGGTTCATGAGATTTAGGGTGCTCCTAGGAGATATGTCTCCTTTTCTGTTTGCAAGCGACCCTGGCATGATGCTGCCCAGTGCTGGTCCACGGATAAGGTCTGTTTTCAGTGTGGGCATAAGGGACACATCAAGTCTAGGTGTCCTCAGTTCCAGCCTGCTCTTAATGCAGTTCCTCTTCAGGCATTACCTCCACCTCAGCGTGTGGACAAGGGAAAGGGAAAGCTGAACATGATCTCTTCCGAGGAGGCTGAAGCTTCGACTCAGGTCATTTCAGGTTAGTTGTCTTTCCAGCCTGAATGTTTTGTTCTTGTCTTGAAAGAATGTTTGTAGTATTATTGTGGTAGTTCCTTAGTTATATATGTTCCTATAGGAGAGTTTAAGGTGAAGAACCGCTGGGCGCGTGTTCTGTTTGACTCTGGCGCTACTCACTCGTTTGTGGCTAGAGCCTTTGTAGAGCGACATCGGTTGACTTTAGATCGAGTTCGGGATACCTTTCGTGTCAAGTTCCCCTCTGGTGAATCTGTGTTGTCAGATTTGAGCGTGTTAGATTGCCCTATTTTGTTGGGGGACTTCCTTACAAAGGCAGACCTGAAGATGATTGATCTAGAAGACTTCGATGTTATTTTGGGCATGGACTGGCTGTCTAGGTATGATGCAGTCATTCAGTGCAAAGGGAAGCACTTGGACATTATCAGGGACGACGGTTAGCCCGGAAGCGTGTATGCAGATCTGAGCCAGGATTCTACTGTCATCTCTGCGGTATGTGCTAAGAAGTTTTTTATTTCAGATTGTTTTGCTTGTTTGGTCTCGGTGGTTGGGACCGTTGTTAGTGTACCGCGCTTAGAGGAGATTCCAGTTGTTCGTGATTTCGCTGATGTTTTTCCTGATGAGCTTCTTGGTCTTCCTCCCAAGCGGGATGTTGAGTTTGTGATCGATTTGGAGCCGGGTCCGCGTCCTATTGCTAAGGCGCTGTACCGGATGGCCCCTCGAGAGCTAGAGGAGTTGCGAGTCCAGTTAGATGAGTTGTTGGCGAAAGGGTTTATCAGGCAGAATTCGTTGCCTTGGGGTGCTCCTGTTCTATTTGTGAAAAAGAAAGATGGGTCAATGCGGCTTTGCATCGACTATAGGGAGCTGAACAAAGTCACAGTTAAGAACAGGTACCCTCTGCCGAGGATCGATGACTTATTTGACCAGTTGTACGGTAGCACGGTCTTCTCCAAGATTGATCTTCGTTCAAGCTATCATCAGCTTAGGATCCGTGAGGCAGATATTCCAAGGACTGCGTTTAGATCGAGGCATGGACATTTTGAGTTCTTAGTGATGTCGTTTGGATTGACCAACGCTCCATCAGTGTTCATTGATATGATGAACCGGGTGTTCAAGGATTTCCTAGATAAGTTTGTGGTGGTCTTCATCGATGACGTGTTGGTTTATTCTCGCAGTGCTGAGGAGCATGAGCAGCATCTGCACTTGGTTCTATCGGAGTTGGGGAACCATAAGTTATTCGCCAAGTTAAGCAAGTGTGAATTTTGGTTGCCTCAGGTCTCGTTTCTGGGCCACGTGGTGAATAAGGATGGGATCTCGGTCGACCCAGAAAAGATCGCAGCAGTGATGGATTGGAGTAGGCCGGACACGCCTAAGGAGATTAGGAGCTTTCTAGAGTTGGCCGGCTACTACAGGAGGTTCGTGGAGGGTTTCTCTACCCTAGCTGCACCTTTGACCAAGCTGACTCAAAAGAGCGTGGCTTTTGTTTGGTGCGAGAAGTGCGAAGCAGCCTTCCTGGAGTTAAAGAGGAGATTGTGCACTGCTACCGTTCTGACCCTGCCTCATTATGTATCGACACAAGTAGATTAAGTGTCGACACAAGCTTTGGTGGTGTCGACACAGCTCCTTTGGTGTAGACACTACTTTTTGACACTGTATCTGTAGAATGTGTCGACACTGCTTCTTTATGTTGACACAACCACTTCTTCACTTCACAGCAATTAACTTTGTTGAAACTCTGCTGTGTGTCGACACAAGTCCTATGTGTCGACACAGTTGATATAGTCTAAGAATTCTGTGTGTCGACACTACCTCTAGGTGTCGACACATTTGATGTCGACTAGAAATTCTGTGTGTCGACACTGCCTCCAGGTGTCGACAAAGTTGATGTCGACTAAAAACTTCTGTGTGTCGACACAGTTACTTCTGGTGTCGACACTGCTTTTCCAAGTGTCGACACAGGCTTTCTTAAGTGTCGACACATGGACTTAGAAACATTTTTTCTGCATTTTAGCATATCTTAACCTGCACATATAAACTCAAAATAACATCAAATACAACTTGATGTATATCATTGAGCTAAGTGAGGCTTCTTCAAATCAAGTACACATTTTCCTATGTACCCAACAATGGTCACTCCTCTTCTACGCCTTCACCTTTTTCATATTCCTCTCCGGTCCTACCTTGACCGAGGAGTAATGTAAAACGATGTTTGTGTTGTCGTAGCACCGACCACGTGTTGAAAGATTGTGCAGAATTTCAGTGCCAGATTGAGGAGGATGATGAACCGGGTATTTGATTCACTCTATCACCCTCTCAAATGGCTGATCCTTCTGATTCTGATGATGTATTTGCAGTACCACCTTGTCTATGGGGGACTGCTGCGGATATACCCATCAGACTTTCTACTGATCGGTGTGACGACATTATGGCGCCGTCTCTCCCCATGCACTCTTCCCCTCTTGTTGATTCACCGCCGAAGGAACCAACACATATTTTCTCTGATGTTGTTGTTCCTCTGCTCTCTTTGCAAGAATCATCTACTCGTCTTTCTTGTGAGTCGGTTTATGATGTTATGCCTAATTGTGATTCTGAGTCTGAGGTTGCGTTATGGTGTGATGAGGACAATAATCTCATCAATGGAGAGTATTACGTTTGGAACATGATGACGCACCGAGGTGTGTTGATGAAGAGATCCTTTATGATGAGGAAGTTTCCACTTCCTTGTTAGATAAGGAGGTCCAAACCACCACCGAGGATCTCCTGCTCTCAGATTCCCCTCGTTATGACTCATATGATGCCGATAATGATCATTTTTCGGAGCCTGCTGAGAGTGATACCGGGATCACTCTCCCTATTTTTGATTATTTTAGTTCTTCTTCTCCTTTATTTGTTGATCCCCTTTCTGTATCTGAGCCCGTGCGGGTATAGTCTCTGCTGATGCTTCAGGAGGAATTGGAGCTTTCAGCTTGAGTCATCGATGATAACATCCTCTCTCGCGAGTAGGTTGATTCCTCTTCTGTTGAGGAAGCTCCATTCATCTCTTTCTCCTCCTGCAGTCTCCCTGTAGATGATACCTTACTGGGAAAGGAACTTTTTTGTGGTGAGATGAGTGAGGACCAGTGATCCTCCTCTTCTTACTTCGTATTTCCTCTACTTGCGAGGAGCAGGTATGATTATTTGGGCAGAGGGGTATCTGCTCTATCTCCGTATCAGTATTCAGTACCGCAACGGATATTAGGCCAGTTACCTGTGCATTTCCTATTTCATAGGCTCATTAGCTAGAACTGTATAGAATCAAATAAGTCGTGCAGGGATGACAGTAACCCCAGTAGTTATCTTTATTTTTCTGCGTTTTATTTTTTCATGTCTATTTTAGTTTTAGTATTCCTTTGTATTTTGTATATTTTTATTTTGTTTTTGCGGAGCTCACCCCTGCAGGTATTCATGGTAACTTCGTATTGGCGGGGTTGTGTTTCTTCGTATGGCGGGCCTGCCTTTGTTTTTCATGCGTATTCTGGTATGCTCACTAGCTGAGCATTGGGTAAACTCTTCCCTTTTCTCATTTTTATTTAAATGTCTATATCATATGCTGTGTAGTCTAGTTTAAGTCTGGTGGAGAGATGATGTTTGTTACCTTTTGCACGCACACATTTCTGGTGCATACTAGATGCTCTTATATTCTTATTTTGATTAGTTCATTGCATCGCACACCACTACACCCATATGAGCACGTGCTTAGCTATTAGCATGCTGCGAGTTAAACTCGTTTCTTTTGTATGATTTGGGAAAGTTATTATGCTGGCATAGGATTGTGAGACGGAGTAAAATGTTGACTCCTGTAGTGACCCAAGTCGAGTGCTCTCGTCTCGTGTAGAAATTGGAGTAGATTTAATTTTTCTGTATGCTTATAGTTTTACATTTTTCTATTTGCGTAAATATACTTTTTATTCTACTCAAAAATTGGTGAATCCGGTGTGAATCAAATGATAGTGTAGGTATGTGTGTAGCCCTCACTAGACACATTTTGCTCAAGTCGGGAGGAAGGATCATATTTCTCGGTGGCTAAGAACTTGCCCCAAGCTACTCTCGAAGCATTGGTGCATGGTTAGTCTAGCGTGAGTGTGATGTAGGCCATCATTTTGGCCCGATTGAGCTTTGTACCGTTATTAACGTCTTATCCTCGCTAGCCCCATTGTGCCTACCCTTCTTTCATTTTAGCTCCACCATTATTTCACCAAAGCCTAATAGCCGATCCTAGTTACACACACAAGTGGAGCTTTATTGTTTTACATTTTTATGTTGGGGTGTTGATGTGGTGATGTTCTTTATGAATATGTGGATGTGCTCCAAAGCCTCTATTTGCTGAAACTGTTAAAAAAATAAAATGTTTAAATATATATATATATACATGAAAATGAAATGTAAAAAGAAAAAGGTTGATTGAAAACTCTTTTTGCGATGTGATTGTATTTGGAGTAGGCGGTGCACACACCCATATGTTAAAAGTTAAGTCTGGGGGTGTGGTGTACCTAGATATATTGTGGTTTGCAGAGGGATTTTTTTTGCCTAATTCATTTGGGTTAGGTGCATAGCCTTCTTGTTTATCATTATTTACGTCACCGTAACCCAAGCCCCACGATTACCCTAAAGTCCTACGGATTTACGCTTGAGTCGAACTAGTACCGTGGAGAGAGTGTGAACGGGCAAGTGTATGGTCCCCGACATTGGTGGATTCCTTTGGAGGTGATCCTGAGCCCCGATCTTTGGCAAAGCTAACCTTAGTGGTCTGCCTACTTTATTCCTGCGCGTGACCGGATGATTCGCCGAGATTCAATTTTTGAGTAGAAATAAAATTTTGATACGCATTGTGAAAAACATAAACTATCTTGCATACTTTGAAATTTCCTCTATTATATTTGTATTCGTACGAGCATGCGACTTCGCATGGTACTCCATATCACAATTTCTATGTTAGCTAAGTCATTTTTTCTATCTATATAGATTTAGTTTTCTCGGGACGCGTAAAAAGGTAGGTCTAGGGGTATGCTGATTCCGATTTATATAGTACTTTTCGGAATCATCTGGGTTAGTTTTAATGCACTTGCACTTCACTTTTAGTGTGTTATCATTGATATTTCCTTTATTCTGCTTTTCACGCTAAGTGCACTATTTTGGCCCAAGGGAGTGCAATTGCGCATTCTTTTGTTGGGGGTAAGCACATGGTGCTCCCCATGTTTCTTTTTGTAGTTGTTGATTCCATTTCGGTGTTGGGACCTTGTGCCCCAGTTGGTCTTATTATTGTGCAGGTAGTCGGGATGTCCCAGGTTCATTTTCAAGTTTCTGTGTAAAACGCACGGTCGTGCGCATTTCTTCGCGCACGGTTTTAGTGCAATCGTACGTTTCACACAACAATTGCGGGGACTTCTGTTTCTACCTGTATGTTTTGTTCCCGCACGGTTTAGGCCAAACCGTGTGAGAAGGAATAGCACGGTTTGCACATTTTCTATTTATTCCTGCATTCTGGGGCAAATCGTGTGTTTTCTTCACGCATGGGAAACACGCCCGTGCGCGAGTAAAATGCACAGTTCGTCTGTTTCCCTTGTTTTCCTGTGTTCTGTGTTTACCCGCGCGATTTCCTTCACGCACGGGAGGACGCGCCCGTGCGCGAATAAAATGCACGGGTCAACGCATCTTCTTCTGCGATCAAGATCTGTAAGTTAATAACGCACGGTTAGTGCACGGTCGTGCGCAAGACTGTGCGTGACCATTTTCTGATCTTTTTCTATTTAAGCGCAGATTTCTCACTATTTAAGGACAGCTTTTTTCTAGCCCTCTCCTCTGCGATTTTTGGGCAAAATCCGTTGTTCCACCTAGGAGAGGAGATCTGGGCAAGCATTCAACGCCAAATCCGAGCCGAAGCTTCCTCTCGGCCTCCTCCTTCATCCTCGAGCTTCAAGAAGAGATTTGACCTAACTTTCTCCATCAAGCTAGGAGAAGTTGTGCCATACTCCACCAGCTCGTGACACGAAGAAGACGGGTTCATTGGGAGTGAGTGACAGCCTCCTTAACCCGGACGTAGTTGAGGACCGAGCTTGGATGCAGATTGATAACCCGGCGAATCCAACCATGAATCCTTAGCAACACTTCGGATCCGGTCGATTTCACACACTTTTCCTCTCTTGTTGTTGATAGAGTAGTTAATCTCTTGTATTTTATGAAGTGTGCTTATTGTAATATACATTTATGTTAAATCATTTCTATGTGATTTCATGTGCTCATTATTTGCACGAGGTGCACCTATATTTGTCCATCCACCATCCATCCGTTCTTGCCGTTCTAGCAATTGCTAGAAGCGTGCGTAGCGAAGAGGTGCTCACGACCCTCAAATTCTGGTTCTTACGCTTGAATACTCGTCCATCCGCCTAGCAATTCGGTGCATAGCGGCCCGTGTAGTCTTCCATCCTGCCTGGCGAAGAGATGCATAGCGACATTGTATAGGAGTAGTTGTTAGCCTTTTACTTTATTTTCTTGCAAATATCAAACCCCCCTTAGTTGAATCTGACCTAAGGACTTCAATCTCAAGTCCTTCTCGATATTAAATCCCCCCTTACTGTGTTCCTTGAAGAGATCGATACTTGGGAAATCCACCCATTTTATATTACTTGTGCGACCGGTACACTTGCCGTTCAAACGCATCACGTCCGACTCGGTGTCTTGAGACCTCTCTCCTCGGAAGATCCCGCCAAGTACTAATCTTGGAGGGGGAACCCACTCTTCAAATACGAGGTTGTACAATCAGGATTTCGGATTGGAAGCTTCTGTGTTACCGATATCGGAGTTTGATGTAATCTTTGGTATGTACTGGCTCTCAGAACATTGTGCTTATATAGATTGCAACTCGAAGGAAGTCACACTGGGATGAACACTGAACACGAGACTAAGTGTGCTGCTATGTGAGGATCGAGCAAGATATTAATGTCTGCTCTCTAGGTAGTCAAGGCTATTCGGAAGGGTGTTGAGTTGTTCTTCACATTATTGGAGGTTGTTGATCTAAAGTCCAGGTTGAGTGACATTCCTATTGTATCGGATTATCCATATGTGTTTCCTAAGGGTCTCCCTAGGTTACTACACCACCGAGAGATTAACTTCGCTATTGAGTTGCTGTCAGGTGCAAAAACTGTGGTCCGCTCACCGTACCGAGTAGTGCTAATGGAGATGGCAGAATTGAAAGTAGTTGCAAGAACTTCTAGAGCAATACTATATACGCCCAAGTATATCACCTTGGAGTACACTAGTCATCTTTATGAAGAAGTATGGAAGCTTGCGTCTATGTATTGATTATTGAGAATTAAACAAGCTGACGGAGAAAAACAAGTATTGGATTCCACGGATTGAAGACTTGTTTGACTAGCTGGGGGGATCGACTGTCTATTCGAAGCTAGATTTAAAGTATGGCAATTATTAGTTGCGTATTAGGGAATGTGACACTCCCAAGATAGCTTTTGGTACACATTATGGTCACTATGAGTTCACTATAATGCCATTTGGGCTAACAAACGCGCCATCGGTATTCATGGATGTGAAGAACCGAACTTTTTGGGAGTACTTAGATCGTTTTGTGATTGTCTTTATTGATGACATATTGGTGTACTCTCAATAAAAGAAGATCATGCAAATCACTTGAGGATGATTTTGCACACCCTAAGAAAAAAATAAACTTTATGTCAAGTTCTCAAAGTGTGAGTTTTGGCTATCGTCGGTGGCTCTTCTTGGCCATGTGGTTAGTGGAGAGGGTATTACTGTGGATCCGATGAAGATCTTTGTGATATAAGAATGTCCTGTGTTGGCTACGGTAGCGGAAGTCAGGAGGTTCCTTGGACTTACTGGATACTACAGGCGCTTCGTGGAGAACTTTTCACAGATAGCCTTACTTCTCACTACACTGACAAGGAAAGATCAGAAGTTCGTTTGGATGCCTGAGTACGCACGGGCCTTTGAAGAGTTAAAAAGACATTTAACCACGACGCCTATCTTGAGTTCTCCATGTGGTACGGATGGCTTTGAGATTTATAGTGATGCTTCATGAAATGGCTTAGGTTGCGTTCTTCTTCAGTTCGGAAAAGTTATAGCTTATGGCTCATGCCAGTTGAAAGTGCACGAGTGAAACTATCCAGTCCATTACTTGGAGTTGGCGGCAGTGATTTTTTCACTTAAGCTGTGGCATCACTACTTGTGTGGTGTTAAAGTTTGATATATTCATGGACCATAAAAGCCTTAAGTATTTACTAGATCAGAAAGATCTGAACATGCGACAATGGAGGTGGATGGAGTTCATCAGGGACTACACCTTTCAGATACATTATACTCCTGGGAAGGTCAACATGGTCATATATGCCTTGAGTCATAGGACTCCAGTACGAGCAATTTGGCTACAGATGTATGATGAGCATCTGATCTAGGAGTTAGAGGCCTTAAACAATTTTTGTATTGACAAGAATGCCACTACAAATGCTTGCTTGAACTGGATAGAGGTGCAATATGAACTCGCGGACAGGGTCGACGATAAATGGAACTCGATGAGAGTATTAAGCGCTATGCAGCAAAAGGGTCAAATTCCCAACTCTATTTGGATGACAGTCTTTATAAAAAGGATGGTCGTTTGCGCGTCCCAAATATCGGGAAACTGCAAGAGGAATTGATGTATGAGGTACATTTTACTAAATAATCAATCAACCCAGGGAGCACAAAGATGTACAAGGACATGAAAAAGATGTTCTAGTTGTCGAGTTTAAAGAAGGACATAGCTCTTTACATGGTAAAGTGTCATACTTGTGCCTTGGTAAAAGCTGAATGTCAGAAACTTGGTGGTTTCCTGAAGTCGTTAGCAATTCCGGTATGGAAATTTGATGATATCTCTATAGATTTCGTGCATGACTTGCCGAGATCACAGAGCGAGAACGATACTGTGTGGGTAATCGTTTACTGGTTGACAAAAGTACCGCGCTTCATACCAAAAAAAAGGACATTTCAGTTGAAAAATTGGCTAAGTTTTATGTTAACAACATAATACATTTGCATGGTGTTCCCCATAGCATCGTTAGTGACAGAGATGGGTGCTTTACTTCAAATGATTGGAGGCAAAACCACCAGTTGTTGGGTACTAAACTGAATTTCAATACGGCTTTTCATCCACAAACGGATGGTCAGACCGAAAGGTTCAACACGACAATGGGGGATATGCTCCAAATGTGTGCCTTAGATTTCTGGAAGAGGTGGGAGGACCATCTCTATATTGTCGAGATTGCTTATAATAATAGCTATCAAGCTAGCATTCGGATGGAACCCTTCAAAGCTCTATACGATCTGAAGTGGCGTACTTCTTTGGCTTGGGCGAGAATGGGAAAATTTTAGTTGTATAAGCGTAAATAGGTCAAAGATGCAAATTCGACTATACACACTATTCGAGAGCGGATATTAGTGGCCCAAGATAGGCAAGCAAACTACTACAATGCCAAGCACCGAAACTTAGAGTTTGCGATGGGTGATTGGGTATATCTGAAGATAAAGCCATTCAAAGGCGTGTCAAGGATTCGCCGCAAGAAAAAGTTAAGTCCGAGGTATCTTGGTTCATTTGAAGTGGTTGAGCGGATTGGAGGCGCTGCCTATGGATTAGCTCTTTCAGAAAAGCTAAGTGTTTTGCATGATGTGTTTCACATCTCGATGTTGCGAAAGGCTATACAAGAGCCTACACAAGTAGTTGTTGTGGAGAAAATTTCAGTCAATAGGGGTTGACAACAAAGGTCAAGCCCATTTGTATCAAGGACTCGAAAGTGAATTGATTACAGAATAAAGAGATTTGAATGGTCAAAGTCCAATGGGACAATTATGGCTATGAGGATCTTTCATGGGAGCATGAACATACCATGCGCGATGAGTTCCCTGAATTGTTACTTTGAGGTACACTTGATGTGCTTAGTACTTCTATAATTACTTTGGATTTAGGGATGAAATCTCTTAATGGAGGGGAGAATTGCAATGCCCCAAACATCCCGAAAGATTAGAGAATTGGTCTCTGGAGGTTATCGCGCGGAGATAGTTCTATCGCCAGTGATAACTCGCTGAATTAAAATACCAAGGAATCTGGTCTATACCGCTCGACGATAGAAAGGTACCACGTAGCGGTAGCACTTAATGCACTCAACGCTCTCAACACTTTCGATTAATCGTTGAGAATTTTATCACGCAGCGATAAGAAGATATCGCACAGCAATAGCAAGAGCGGCACCGTGTAGGCAGAGTGGCAATCGCCTATGTTACCGCACAACAGTAGTAAGTTATCGTTCGGCGGTAGCCATCAGTTATAAGCTGGTCATGATATTGAATTATCATTTTCTTTCTCACTCTCTATCTTTCTTAGTTCTTGAAGTTCCTGAGGGAAAGAGTCTAGGGCTGAGATTTGCACACTTGGTTAAGGAGATCCTGTGGTCGGATTTACGAGCTAAAGTAAGATCCATGAAGAGGAAGTTGCGGTGATCTGTTCCAGTCGAATCAAAAGAAAGAGCATAGATCCAAAACGACCTACGAGGGTAACGATCTTCCTTCTTGGACAAGTGAAGTCCTACTTTTGCATATGCATGGAATCCCCCACCAAAGGGTGGAGAATGAAGGGAATTTTGATGGGTTGATACGTGATATCCCCTGGTAGAACTTGCATTTGTATCTGGAATCGAAGTACGGAATATGCATGCTGTGTGAAGCCCATCTAGACAGGTTGGTCTTGATTGGTGATGAATTATTTGGCATGCCGGAGAAGACTCCGAGGATAAACATGTAGAATTCGGGGACTGGGGGTGTGTAGGTTACCACATTAATAATACTAAAGATGATCTCCAGGAAAACACCATAAATGGGGAAGAAATGAGAATCTATCCCCTACCGTGTGGCGGTAGTGTTACTGCTAGCGATAACTCCCAGTGAGCTAGTGAGGTCTGTCTTTGGGAGACCTAGGGACCTCATTATATGATTGGATAGTGAAAGCTTAAATTGTTCTACTATATTGGATAGTGAGAGCTTAAATTGTTCTGCTATATTGGATGGCGAGAGCTTAAATTGTTCTGTTGTATGTGCATGTGAGCTTAAATTGTTCCACGTTTTGGATGCGAGAGCTTAAATTGTTTTGCTTAGGGAAAGGGGGACGCTAACCCGCGTCTGTCCATTGGGTCACGAAGGCTTTGCTTTCGGCAATGGCATGGTGATTTGAGTAACGGGAAAGGCTGACCTGGACCGGCCTTATGGTCGCCTTGGAGTGAGTCACTGGCATGGTCTCAAAGTAATAGACCGTCTGTTGACTTTGTTGATGCATAAGAGGGAATAATGCTCAAGGTTGCCATCAAGTCTGGGACTTTTGGACGGTGGTGGGACTGTGTGTTTCCAATACACCAAAAATGTGCCCTGAGTACACGAAATGTTTGGTTGTTTATGGAGACGTTTATGATATATTGAATGATGCTTAAGTTGTACATTTGTGTGATATATCTGTATATGAATGCTATGCATGCAGGGAAGGAATACCGCTGCCTGGGAATGGGGTAAGGTCTTTGTATATTAGTCAGCTAAAGCTGACCGTTGCCTTATTTGCCATCTTTGTGATGGAATTTCCCTGTGCAGGTGCTGGAGAGGCAAGCAGGAAATAGTAGGTTACAGCCCTTTGATGCTATGCCAGCCCTCGAAGGCCAAGCGAAGAGCTTTTCCTATTTTCATGTGTGGACGGCCTACGAGCCGATGTTTGGAAACCACCTTTTATGAAGAACAATTGTAAGGCCTTAAGGTCTCACTGTTTTGTGTATTTTGTATTAACAATCCAATGCGGATTTAATATAGTGGACATTTGTAATAGTTGAGTTCTAATTAACCCATGAAGCTTACGCTAGAATGCTCCGAGTTAGTATTCATTTGGTTCTTTTGATAATAACCTGTAACTCCGCTGACTCTCCGTAGAATATGGCGAAGGGCCCGGCCGGACCTTCTGTTATATTTTACGTAATGGATGGAGGCGTTACACTTAAACATAAAAAGTTTAAACAATATATATTTCAACTCTTAGTGCCTATCAAAATGACCTCTTGGTCACTTGATCTCTTAATCAGACACTCATTCTTGTGGAATACAATGATATAGCCCATATCACACAGTTGACTTAGGCTGATCAGATTATGTTTTAATCCTTCCACATAAGCTACTTTTGTTATGAAGACTATTCCATTGGTGTTCATACCATAACCCCTAGTGACTCCTCTGTCTGAACCTCAAAAGATAACCTTAGATCCATTATTTATATAAGTGTATTCCTTCAGGTTGCTCCTTGTTCCAGTAATATGTCTAGAAGATGATGCAGGCCCACACGTTGACACCATGAAAATCTACAGACTAAGCACGATTGTCTCTCTACGATCGAATTTCACATTAGTACAAGTTTCACACAGCGCACACGCCAAACAATTATATCAATTAAATGCTAATGTACGGGTAGCCAACTGATTAGGATTGAATAAAAGGCTATATGCAAATATTTTTTCCGGCTAAAAGGACCCACCCGGTCTGATCGAGCGAAGGTTGTACCAAATGAGATCTACCAAAATTTACGATTTTAGAAACGGTAGATATCTCCCAACGAAAAGAAAATGAAGGTTCGCCAAACCTTTCGAAATTATATAAAATAAGGATGAACAACAAAATAAAACGAAGAAACCACGATAAATTCAACGTTTCAAAGATCACGCCAAAGTATCCACCACAATGAAAATCTAGAGGGAAACACCAAAAGTAGAAATTTTTCGTTACCCAATCAGAATGGATGATTTCGATTCACTATTTTCTTGATCGTCCTTCAACGGCTCCACCGGAGTCACGCCTAATGGAGAAAAAACTCGTGCACCTTCATCGCTTCACGCCGGAGTTGGAATCCACAAGGAGGGATATTTGCCTTGGCCGAATTTCACCCAAAAAGGAAAGAGGTTGGTTGGTTTTTGGAGAGGAAGAAGTGTTGGCCAGATAGAGGGGGAAGAGAGAGGAAATGGTGGCGGCTAGAGGGGGTGGTCGGGTTTATGAGAGAGATGAAAGGTGTAACACCTCTACTCGTCAAGACGAATATAATAGAGGGTCTGGTCGGGGACCCACACCAAATTCCACAAAAAGGCAGAGATGCTACTAAATAATATCATACAACCCAACGAATCCTAACCTAGAGCATTCTAGCAAAAGCTTCACAGTAGAAACCTTGAACTCAAGCAAAACAGGAACTGTCCACTAACAACATAGGAATTTATACAACCAAAATATTTGGCCTTAAGGCCTTACAAATTTCTCTTAACAAAGGTGTGGTTTACAGACATCGGCACGCAGGCCGGCCACACATGAACAAGAAGAAAAAAAATAAAGCCTTCGAGGGCAGCAACGCAGCTTGGGCTTCCGCCCGCTAAGTCCCACTCGGACCAGCACCTCCTGCACCTGCAAGAACCAATCCACCAAGCGGTGGCAAACAGGGCAACGGTCAGCATTCAGCTGACCAATTATAATGACCCTGCCCCTGGCACGAGGCAGTGGAATTCCATCCCTGCAAAGCATTTTTCCAACAGTATGCATAACAAACCATGCAAGACGTGCACGACCGCACAGTCAATACATATCACAAATGCCAGCACAACGGCCCGACGCTCCGTGCACTCAAGGCACATTCGGGTGTATCGGAGACACCGGATCCCACCAGTGAGCATTTAGTCTTGCACGCAGGCCCAAGGTTCTCATTATGCCGCCGACGAAAGCCTAATGCCTTGGCGCTCTCATGTCAAGCCTACATAACATAAGTATTAATCAGCCATCCCCCGTTGCTCAAACCGCCTTGCCACTACCAAGCACATCGTACTTGAGGCCACAAATAAAGGCGCGGGTCGGTTTCACCTTTCCTGTTCGGCACGAAGCCCTTTTTATACAGTTGCAGCCCCACGGCTCAACACCACACAAAGTGACAACAAACGGTCACCAGAGGTTTACCCAGCTCTCACAATTTCCTGGACTTCCTCTAGTACTTCCTGCGGTACCAAGCCACAGGTATCCACCACAGATTTCATGCATACAAGCAATAATCACGGAGTTTTCTCCGATGTGCAAACAAGCATCACCAATCAAGACCATCATGTCCAGATGGGATTCATACAACATGCCTAGATCCGTACTCCGATTCCGGACTCTAACAAGAGGGACTTCACATATCTACCCCAAGGGACACCGTAACTCACCGCACACTCACGGGGAAGGGTTTTCCCTATGCAAATGGAGGAAAGTAGGACTTCACATGTCCAAGAAAGAAAATCGTTGTAAGACCCCTTTTTTTTCTTTTTCGACACCGGGGTCTTAGGCCCAGAACCGCCGCCTTGCGGTGATACCTTCTCACCTGGGTAGGTCGTCACTACAAGACGCCGGTTCTGCCGGCCGAATCGATCTCTACTGTAGCATAAGTATAAAAGTAAGTCCACAGAAATCACATATATAGAAAAATAAACTCCACGAAGGGAGTGTCCACAGATAGTACATATAATGAAAATCTCGGGCTTATGCCCGGTACATCAAGTCCTCACTACAATTCATTCATCGCGGAAGCAAACTAATACAACTACTATAGTTCGGGACTCACTGTCCCTGCTGTCTGGACTCCAGTGTTAGACTGTCCGATCTCCAAGCGTGCCGACCTCTGGGGCTGCTCCTCCATGCTGGGCTCCGTGGTCCCCTAAATGATGTGGTTCGAAAACCGTTAGTCTAAAAGACTAAGTCCTATCGTCCCCCACCCCTTCCCCCATGGCTCCTAAGTACCGAGCGGGGAGAAGGAAAGGGAAGGACATGAAGGTGGAGAATAGTCAAATTTCAGATGGCAGCGGAACTAAACTAACAGTGTACGCATGATAATAATTACACAAAATTAAATGAGTAACCTTAACTTATGTGGGTACACATAAGCTAAGGGATCTTTTGCAGGGCTCCTATCATATAAAAAGTCCCATACCTATTTATACGATAGGGTGTCGGTTCTATTAGCAGGCTTATAATATTGAAAGAGAACCTTGACTTATAAGCACGCTCACACGAACTTATAGGCCAAGGGGTCGTTTTGCAAGGCCTAATGTAGAGAGCGTCCCATACCGCTTATACATTAGGTGTCGGATTTTATGCAATGGTTATGCTATGAAATACCATTATGCTATGATGTGAACATGCAAGTGCAACTCACCCACTCGACTCTGTGTACACAGACCTTTAGTTCCCCCTTTCGGAGCCATTACCTCCCAGGATACCTCCGTAGTGGCATACGGAAGCGGTGGGTTGGGCCTCGCCCACCTCTAAACCAGTAAAGCACTACCGGTCAGACCTATCGTACGCCTCAACGCTTGGTGCACTAAGCGGACGCCTGCGTACTCTTGCCAGCTGGCGCACCGGACTTCTGTTGGCGAAGTGCTCACCACACTTGCCGAGCCAACGATATTGGTGTCGGTGCATTGAACTCCCCAATATCGAAGACCCACCACCTTAAACCTTTTATGCACATGCAATTGTTATGAGTCAAACAACCAACCGAGCCGAAGCTCACCGGACAGTCCTGTCCATCATGATCTACAACCGAGCCAAAGCTCCCCGGACAATCCCGTCCGTCATAACCTACAACCGATCCGAAGCTCCCCAGACTATCCCGTCCATCATAACCAACAACCGAGCCAAAGCTCCCCGGACTAACCCGTCCGTCATAATCTACAACCGAGCCGAAGCTCCCCGGGCTACCATGCCCATTACCTTAACCACTGGGCTTATTGCCCGAGTAACCCAAACTATCTCTCGGGACACAGGGGTGTGAGAGTGTGAAATCCTAAGTTTACTACCTACTTTATGCTTATGACTTAGGTTTTACCCCTTTCATTTCCATATTACAGTAACTAGACCTAAGGAGATTTGACCTTCCACTTTATGGGGAAGAGGATCTTTCGTCGATCCCAAAATATCATCCAACATTTAGTCAAACTCATTCCTATCTTATCCAACCCTGAGTGATGAACTCTTATGTACCTAACTTGTACTCCAGATTATTTCTGAAGAATTACTATATGCAGACCACCAAGGTTTAATGTTATGTAAAATGGGAAGTATGTCAAGAAATCATCCAATACTCCTATAATAATTTATGGAGGTCAATTATGACCTTTATTGCCCAAATCCAGAGTTTTACAATTTTCCTATTTATCTAGGAATTTATTAAATATTTATAGTGGCCAAAGTCTCCAAGATTGAACTGAAGGTACCAAGTTTCGATAAGATAAAATTACCTTAAATTTATGTTATACTTCAATATAACAATTAACCTAATATCCAAGATCTCTTGATTTTTCAGCAAGGTTTAGGCCACTGCTTCTATTTTTTTAAAATTATCTCACCATACTTCATTAAAATAAATAAATAGGGAAATATTACTCCTAAAATTTCAAGTAAACTTCCAACATGATAACAAAGGCATATAAATGCTCTGGGATAATTATCATAAGTGAATTTAAGGAGTGATAAACTTCAAACAAACTATATAAACAATTTTCCAAAATTGCTAAATGCAGACCACCAAGTCAAACTTCATGTAAAATGGGAAGTATATCAAATAATCATCCAACACCCCTATAATAATTAATTGAGGTCCATTATGACCTTTAAGTCCTACATCCAGAGTTCCAAAATTTTCCTTATTTATTTAATAATTTATTTAATTATTTTAATGTCAGAAATTTCCAATAATGAACATGAAGTGCTGTTTTTAGTCAAGACATCATTCTACAAATTTTATATTTTACTCAAAATAATGTTATAACTTATATTCCAAAATATCTAATTCTTTTCATTAAGGTTTTATCCTTGAATCAATATTACATTTAAATCCTTGAAAGTTCATTTAAGGATTATAAAATACTATATTGCTTCCAAAAATTCAGAGAAATTTCAAGTATGAATCTAATGGCATGTAAATGGTTTGAGCCAAATTTCATAATTTATTTATCAGTAAATGGACTTAAATAATTTATTGAATAATTGCATCATATAGCAAGCTTGTGAAGTAACTACTTCAAATAAGTGTCCAAGTATTTTTATAAAATTTATATAAGCTCATAATGAATCAAAACCTCCTCTGCCAAAATTTCATGACCTCTCAAGGGTCAGAGGTAGCATAATAATTTACTTACTAAAGTGAGGCATTTCTTGTGTTACAAATGAAGTGCTATAAATAATACTCTAAAATTTCTAAATAAATAACCAAAGCTTCTTAATATCATTATGACCATCCTACCAAAATTTCATATCATTTGAAGGGGTTTAGCTAACCTATTCCAATCCCACCACATTTGTGCCCTAAACTAGGGTTAGGGTTTTGAGGGTCCTAAACCTTCCAAAATACCCTAATATTTTTACTAGAGGGTTATAGTTACCAAAATACCACCTCTACAAAATTTCATAGCCATACAAGGTGTTTTGGCCATATGTCCTTCACAAGGTACAAAAGCCCTTCCTTAGGGTTTGACCTAGGATCTTGGGCCAAATCAACTCCAATGCCCCCAAGTTTTCATTGGGAGGTGTATATTGTCATGCTAAACCAGTGTACCAAATTTGAACCTCTGTTGAGGTGAATTGGACACTAAAAGCCAAAATTACATTTTGGACCAAAATACCCTTCTTAGGGCAAGGCTAGGGTTTTCTTGAATCCCATTCAAATCAACTCCAAACTTAATGAAACTTTAACCAGAGGTCTATATTGACCTCGTATCCATCCCACCAAAATTTGGATAAATTTGGACTTCATTTGACCCATAATTTAATTTACCCTAGCATAATTAAATTTTTTACAAAACTATAGGAAATTTATTCCCAAAAATTCCCATTTTTGGGCCGGGTCTAGGTATAGGGTAGGGTGACTCCCTACCAAAATCTCAGCTCATTTGGATCAAGGATGAAGTGTGGGCAACTAGTTTAATGGCTGCCTAGTCATTTGTATAGACCCCACCAAATTGAGTGCCCTGGTCAAACCAGTCACCCAAATTGGTTTAAACTAATTTTGTTTGACAGTAGACCCATAGGGCTACATTTCTTGTGTTGACCATATTTTCTGAAAAGGGCTCTAACTATTTTTAATAATTAAAACCAATAAATACAAAATCTGTGACAGGGAATGAAATAAAATCAAACTTAAGCTATAGTTTATTTAATCATATCAGCACGAATCTTGGCGCGATTTTGGACGGGATCTGGTCATCTTCAAGCTCTAGCCGACGACCAAGATTCGTCCTGCCTGGGCCATCTTCCAGCGGCTGCCGCCGGCGATCCGACCACCTCCCCGGCCTGCCATCGCCGCCGACACCTTCATGGTGGTCGGGGCTATCTCCAGGCGGCGGCACGGCCGCCAGGGAGCACTGCTCCAGCGATCCCGACAAGCGGAAAAATCATGGAAAAACCATGAAATTGAAATTTCGATTGGGCTCAACTGAGCTCCAACCTTGGTTCTAATGATCCCTACGATCTACCCATGCAAGAAGGAGTGGAGGAGGACCTGTGGTGGCGGCTGTAGCCTGGCTGATCGCCGGATTGGCATGGTGGTGGCCGGTGGTGGTCGGCTTGTTCACAAATGCAAGTTAGGTCTTGGCCTCTTCAGGAAACTGGTGGGAATTCATCCCTGGACCTTACTGAAGCTTTTAAGGTGGAGAGGGGAGGTGTTAGGTGGCTGAAAAGCCATGTGCCATTTTTGGCCATGGTCAAGGTTGGCGGCTAGGTTGGTAGGGGGTGGAGCTTGCTCTAAACAGTCCACAAAGGCTGCTGCACTCCCCCTTGTCCTTCTGAAATGAATGGGGAGGTTGGGGAGGGGGAAGGAGGAGCACAAAGTCCTCCTTCCTTCTTCTTTCTTCTCTTTCTCTCTCCTCCATGGGTGACTTTCTCTCTCCTAGTCACCATGCCTGAATTTTTGGCTCCTACATGTCCCATGTCAGCCCATAAATCCATTTGGCCACTTAAGTCAAGGTTAGCCCCAATGTAATGGGCTTGAGCTTGAGTTAGCCCATTTGGGCTAACTTGACCCAAAGTTGGACTAGGGCCCACCTAGGTTAATTTGATCCTTGAGATTTCCTTAATAGGTCCTTGGTGACCCATTAGCATCCCCTAGGGTCAAGGTGGGGTTGGATTGGCCCTTGGAGGTCACTTGGCCCTTAACTAGGGCATTTTGGCCATTTTAGGTCAAGGGTTGACTTGGTCAAAACTAGCCCTTTTGATTGGTCCCAATGGGTCCTTGGTGACCTATTGGCCTCTCACTAGGCTTATGAGGGTAGGGGTGGGGTCCATTTGTCTAAGGGACTGCAATTGACCCTTGTGTAGGCCAATTTGACCCAATTAGGGTCATAGTTGACTTTGGTCAGCTTAGCCCTATTGACTACTCTCTATGGGTCCTTAGTGACACATTGACCTCTTCCTAGGTCTATGAGGGTATGGGTGGGGTCTACTGGGCTAAGGGACTGCAATTGACCCTTGTATAGGTCAATTTGACCCAATTAGGGTCATAGTTGACTTTGGTCAACTTAGCCCTATTAACTACTCTCTATGGGTCCTTAGTGACCCATTGACCTCTCCCTAGGTCTATGAGGGTATGGGTGGGGTCTACTGGGCTAAGGGACTGCAATTGACCCTTGTGTAGGTCAATTTGACCCAATTAGGGTCATAGTTGACTTTGGTCAACTTAGCCCTATTGACTACTCTCTATGGGTCCTTAGTGACCCATTGACCTCTCACTAGGTCCAAGAAAGTATGGGTGGGGTCTTGGAGTCTTGTTGAAGCCCCATGATCACTTTTAACCAAGGTTTAGAGATCTGCTAAGTGCAGACCATAGTGGCCCTATCCACACCACCAGGTCCACTTAACTCTTTCTTGGGCTTCCTAGGGTTTTGTCATGACAAAACCACTCTTAGGTGTCTAGTTGGAAATGGGATGTTACAATCGTTACCCTTGGAATTCGCTTCGGAGCCATGGAGAGAAAGAAAACGGATGAAAGTCTTCACAGCAGCCTTGCCTTCGCAAATCCGAACACGGCTCGCGATTTGGACCACCGTAGCACCACCGGCAGCCGGATTCCCCTTCTTCCTTCTCTTGGTCTCCTCTCTCTTAGCTTTTAGAAAGAGAAACCACAACTCAAATGAGCTTTCTCAACTCAAATCCCGGCCTTATCAATCCAGGGAACAGCCTAGGCTATTGGATCTTGTTCAAAGGAAATGAACGGCTCTGATCAGCCCTGAAATTGATTTTCCTGGGCCGAACACGGGTTGTGACACGCCCGTGTCACAGGCCGTGTTCTTGAGGCGGTATTGAAAAAAAACTAGAACACGGGTATCGACACGCCCGTGTCAAGCCATAAACGCCCGTGTAACCCAGCACACGGCCGTGTATCTCGCTGTGTCACCCTTGTAACACGATCTCCAAAATCACCCGAGAACAACACGTCTAAGGCACACGCCCATGTCCCTAGCCGTGTGCCAAACACGACCCTGTGACACGCCCGTGTCACAGGCCGTGTTCCACACTCAACGCCATTCCTCCAGCTCCACTCAACGCTATTCCTCTCAAGAAAGACACGCCCTGGGACACGCCCATGTCCCAGGCTGTGTAAACCTGACACGCCTGAGACACGCCCGTGTCTCAGGCCGTGTTAGCCAATGTGAATCCCAATTTGGCTTTTGAGATTTCTGGGGTATTACAATCCTCCCCTCCTTAATTAAATTTCGGCCCGAAATTTGAAGACAGTAGGGAGATTAAAGTATAACACAATATATGTGAACGCAGATATTTTTTACAATAAAAACAAACGAGCCAACGGGTTACAAAATAACTCGGGAAACTCGGCTCACATGGTCTACTCTCGCTCCCAGGTTAGCTCTTCTCGGCCACAATTGTCCCACCGGACTTTGACCATCCCGATCGTTTTGTTTTGCAACTATTTCTCGGCTCGATCCTCGATCTGAATGGGCCTCACCTTTGTCGTTAGCCCATACTCAACCGGCACTCGATCATTCTCAATCACTTGAGCTGGGTCTTTGACTGCTTTTCGTATTACCGAGACGTGGAACACATCATGTAGTCCACTCAATTCCGATGAAAGAGCTAGCCGATAGGCAGCTTCCCCAACTCGCTCCACCACTTCAAACGGGCCAAGGTATTGCAAACTTAGCCTTTTCAACCGCCGAATCGGAGATACTCCTTTGAAGGGTTTAATCTTTAAATAGACCCAGTCACCCACCGCGAACTCCACCTTCCGGTGCTTAGCATTGTAATACTTGGCTTGACGATCCTGGGCTATTAGTAGACTCTCTCGAATAGAGCGTATTGTTGAGTTAGCATCCTCGACTTCCTTTTGTCCCACCAGTTTGTACTCGCCAGTTTATGCCCAAGCTAGCGGTGTACGACACTTGTGACCATACAGAGCTTCAAACGATGCCATACCGATGCTCGCTTGGTAGCTATTATTATAGGAAAACTCCACCATAACAAGATGATCTTCCCATTTCTTTCCGAAGTCCAAGGCGCACATACGGATCATATCCTCCATTGTCCTGTTGGTTCGCTCAGTTTTGCCATCCGTTTGAGGATGAAAGGCCATACTGAATGCTAAATTTGTACCCAACAACTGATTAATTAGCCTCCAATCTTTTGAAGAAAATCGCCCATCTCGGTCACTTACGATGCTTCGGGGAACACCGTGCAATCGAACAATTTGCTCCACATTGAGCTTTGACAACATTTCCACAGAATCGTCCCGCTTGTTCGGTAGGAATTGAGCCACCTTTATCAACAAGTCTACAATCACCCAGATTGAGTCATTTCCGCGTTGAGAACTCGATAATCCGTGCACAAAATCCCTAGAAATATCCTCAAACTTCCACTGCGGAACCGGCAACAATTTAAGGAAACCACTAGGACGTTGACACTCTATCTTCACCAAAGCACAAGTACGACACTTAGCAACATACTCGGCTATGTCCATCTTTAAACCGGGCCACCAGAACAATTTATTCATGTCCTTGTACATTTTTGTGCTCCAAGGGTGAATTGAGTACTTTGTAAAGTGCGCTTCGTATAACAATTCTTCTCGCAATTTAACCGCACAAGGGACGCACAATCGGCCATCCTTCCGTAATAAACCGTCATCCCAGGAGAATTGGTCACCAAACCCTTCCTTTGCATAGCACTGGAGACTTTTATCAAGCTCTGTTGCCCGCCGAACTCTGTCCGCAAGGCCATATTGAACCTCCATACAATTCAAGCATGCATCGGCCGAAGAATCCCTTTCAACACAAGATATCTCCAAAGCTTCCAACTCCTGGATTACACGCTCATTATGTATCCGCAACTAACTTGCCCGTACCAGAGTCCGATGACTCAAGGCATCAGCGACCACATTTCCCTTTCCGGGAACATAGTGAATGTCGAAGGTATAGTCGCCTAAGAATTCAATCCACCTCCGTTGTTGCATATTAAAATCCTTCTGATCGAGCAGATACTTTAGGCTTTTATGGTATGTATAAATATCTACCTTCACGCCATAAAGATAGTGTTGCAACAACTTTAGCGAAAAGATCACCGCCGCCAACTCCAAGTCATGGACGGGGTAATTACGTTCATGCACTTTCAATTGACGTGAGCCATATGCGATCACCTTGCCAAACTGCAGGAGAACGCAGCCTAAGCCGCTACCTGGCGCATCGTTGTATATCTCAAAACCGTCTATACCACATGGCGACGTCAAAACAGGTGCCGTGGTCAAATGACTCTTTAGCTCCTCAAAAGCTCGCGCACACTCCAACGTCCAAACGAACTTCTGATCTTTTCTTGTCAACGTAGTCAAAGGCAAAGCAATCCGGGAGAAGTTCTCCACAAATCTTCTATAGTAGCCTGCCAGTCAAAGAAAACTCCTGACTTCGGCCACCGAAGACATCACTGGCCAATCACGAATGGCACTTTTCTTAGACGGATCCACCGCTATGCTCTCTCAACTTACCACATGGCCCAAAAAATCCATCGACGAGAGCCAGAACTCACACTTAGAGAACTTGGCATACAGCTTATTCCTTCGCAAGGTGTGCAGTACCAACTGCAAATGGTTTGCATAATCTTCCTCTGACTGTGAGTACACGAGGATATAATCAATGAACATGATCACAAACAGATCCAAGTATTCACGGAACGTTCGATGCATGAGATCCATGAATATCGAAAGCGCATTACATAAGCCAAACGGCATCACTGTGAACTCATAATGACCATAGCGTGTGCCAAACGCTGTCTTGGGAATGTCACCTTCCCTAATCCGCAATTGGTAATACCCGGATTTCAAATCCAACTTTGAATAGACGGTTGAGCCCGCTAGCTGATCGAACAAGTCATCGATCCGTGGAATCGGATACTTGTTTTTCTCCGTCAGCTTATTCAGTTCGCGATAATTAATATATAACCGCAAACTATCGTCTTTCTTTTTCACAAAAAGAACAGGCGCGCTCCAAGGTGACAAACTTGGGCATATGTATCCCTGCTCCAACAGCTCTTGCAACTGAACTTTAAGTTCGGCCATCTCTTTTGGCTCTACCCGATATGGCGAACGGGCCATAGGTTTCGCACCTAGCACCATCTCAATAGCGAAGTCGATTTCCCTTTAGGGAGGTAACCCCGGAAGGTCCTTTGGAAACACATCAACATACTCCGACACAATCGGCACTTCACTCACACTGGCCTTTGGCGCCACCGCCTCTACGAGTGTGAAGAATAACTCTGCACCCTTCCGAACTGCCTTAATGACTTGGAGAGCAGATAACAACATCCCACTCATCCCTTGTATACCAATGAACTTGGTATCTTGTTCAGTTTTCTGCCCGAATGTGACCTCTTTTGAAGTGCAATCTATATAGGCACGCTGCTGTGAAAGCTAGTCCATACCAAAGATTATATCAAATTCCTTGATCGGCAATACTAATGTTTCCACCTTGAACTCCCGACTCCCTATCTTGACCTCAAGACCGCAAGACTTATCCGCGCACAATAAACATCTGTTAGGTAGAAGCACCTTTATACTGTCTGTCGTGATCCGTATAGGCACCCCGATTTGTAAAATGAAATCTTCAGACAGAAACGAATGGGAAGCACCTGTATCAAACAGTGCTCGCGCCGGATACTCTCGTATAAGGAAAAAACCTATAACATCATAATTAAACAAGCACAACACACAGTATAAAATAACATTAAAAACTGCACGCACCTGTGACGACATCAGCCTGCTTAATGGCCTCCTGTTGTCCAAAGTTGAAGACCCTAGGCTGCGCGTGCGATGCAGAAGACTCCACCATAGTCTTCCCTTTCTCCGCATAAGACGCTCCCGTCTTCTTGTTACCCTTTGGAGGACCAACTTGGCAATCACATGCGAAGTGTCCCAACTTCCCGCACGTAAAACAAGCGCGAGATCCATACCCAGATGTCTCTGTCACAGTCGTAGAAGGAGCTTGTCTAGTAGACTTGGACTTCTTTCCCCATCTCTTACGGTACCCAAACTTCTCCGGATGCGGCGGCTTGAACTCTGGCTTTGTCACAGCTAAGGTCCCCTTTGCTTGCCCTCTTCTCATGTCCGTCTCCAAAGACCGAGCCGTACAGACTAAGGCTTGAAATCCCTGACTCACGGAACTCAAGAGCAAATATCGCAGCTCATCTCGCAGTCCCGCATAAAACCTACTAATCTTATGCTCTTCTTCTTTGAATATTGTACTCGCATATCTTCCCAAACATGTGAACTCATGCAGGTGATCATCCACACTACGATCTCCTTGATTTAACCGTTGAAATTCCATTTCCATCGATATCCTTTGCTGCATTGGTAGATGTTGTGCCAAGAACAACCGAGAAAATTCGTCCATCAAGACCTCTGCAAGTTGCCTGCCGGCCAAGTGATGCAGTTCAATCTCATCCCACCATAAACGAGCCTCTCCTTCAAGTAGGAAAGTGGCCAACATAACCTTCTGTCCCTCCTTAACCTTGATAGCTCTAATGATCCTCTTGATCCTTGCAAGCCAATCCTCTGCTTGGGCCAGTGAACCAACCCCAGTAAATTGCGGAGGATTGAAGCTCATGAATTGCTTCAATTTGTTGATCTGCTGCCCGCGGATCAACTACAGCTTTTACCGGTTCTTGTCGTACCCCAGCATGCGTTGGCACCACTGCAGGATGTGCCTGCCCAGCTTGCTGAGCATTCATCACAGCAAGTACCGTTTCCGTGATGAAACGTACCGTTTCAGCGGATGGAGGAGGTGTGGGCACCTCAGCTGGTGTCGCACTTTCTACAGAATGGTTAGGTTTGGATTGACCCGCAACACTTCTAGTCACCTATATGTGTAAAACACACAGTTTAACGATCAAGTAAAACGACAAACATATAAAAAAATACACAGGTTCAACAAACAAGTGTATTTGCATTCCTAAGTGGACATTCTTGAGTTCAAGTTAAGTGTTATAACGAAAGCACTGACACGTGATTGCCACCCCTCAAAAGAATTCGTCTGCGAATTCAGAAGAGATCGACCAACAAGCTGATACCAAATTGTAACACCTCTAACCGTCAAGAAGAATTTAAAAGAGGTTCCGGCCGGGGCCCCACACAATATTCCACAAATAGGCGGAGACGCTACTAAATAATATCATACATCCAAACGAATCCTAACACATAGAATTCTAGCAGAAGCTTCACGGTTGAAACCTTGAACTCAAGCAAAACAGGAACTGTCCATTTACAACATAGGAATGTATACAACCAAAGTATTTGGCCTTAAGGCCTTACAAATTTCTCTTAACAAAGGTGTGGTTTACAGACATCAGCACGCAGGTCGGCCACACATGAACAAGAAGAAACAATATAAAGCCTTTTAGGGCAGCAACGCAGCTTGGGCTACATCACGCTTAGTCTCGCTCGGATCAGTACCTCCTGCACCTACAAGAACCAATCCACCAAGCGGTGGCAAACAGGGCAACGGTCAGCATTCAGCAGACCAATTATAACGACCCTGCCCCTGGCACGGGGAAGCAGAATTCCATCCCTGTAAAGCATTTTTCCAACAGTATGCATAACAAACCACGCAAGACGTGCACGACTGCATAGTCAATACACATCACAAACGCTAGAACAATGACCCGACGCTCCGTGCACTCAGGGCACATTCAGGTGTACCGAAAACACTGGATCCCACCAATGAGCATTTAGTCTGGCACGCAGGACCAAGACTCTCATTATGTCACTGACGAAAGCCCAATGCCTTGGCACTCCCATGTCAAGCCTACATAACGCAGGTACGGATCAGCCACCCCCCGTTGCTCAAATCGCCTTTCCACTACCAAGCACATCGTACTTGAGGCCACAAATAAAGGCGCGGGTCAGTTTCACCTTTCCTGTTCGGCACGAAGCCCTTTTTATACAATTGCAGCCAAACGGCTCAACACCACACAAAGTGATAACTCACGGTCACCAGAGTTGAACCCAACTCTCATAATTTCCTGGACTTCCTCCAGTACTTCCTCCGGTACCAAGCCACAGGTATCCACCACGGATTTCATGCATACAAGCAATAATCATGGAGTCTTCTCCGATATGCAAACAAGCATCACCAATCCAGACCAGCATGTACAGATAGGCTTTACACAGCATGCCTAGATCCGTACTCCGATTCCGGACTCTAACAAGGGGGACTTTGCATATCTACCCCAAGGGACACCGCAACTCACCGCACACTTGCGGGGAAGGGTTTTCCCTATGCAAATGCAGGAAAGTAGGACTTCACCATTCTAAGAAGGAAATCGTTACCCTTGGAATTCGCTTCGGAGCCATGGAGAGAAAGCAAACGGATGAAAGTCTTCGCAGCAGCCTTGCCTTCGTAAATCCGAACTTGGCTCGCGATTTGGACCACCATAGCACCATCGGCAGCCGGATTCCCCTTCCTCTTCCTTCTCTTGCTCTCCTCTCTCTCTTAGCTTTTAGAGAGAGAAACCACAACTCAAATGAGCTTTCTCAACTCAAATCCCGGCCTTATCAATCCAGGGAACAACCTAGGCCATTGGATCTTGGTCAAAGGAAATGAACGGCTCTGATCAGGCCTGAAATTTATTTTCCTGGGCCGAACACGGGTTGTGACACGCCCGTGTCACAGGCCGTGTTCCTGAGGTGGTACTGAAAATAAACAAGAACACGGGTATCTACATGCCCGTGTTAAGACTGACACGCCCGTGTCACCTAGCACACGGCCGTGTATCTGGCCATGTTACCCCTGTAGTACGATCTCCAAAATCACCTGAGAACAACACGGCTAAGGCACACGCCCGTGTCCCTAGTCGTGTGCCAAACATGCCCCTGTGACATGCCCGTTTCACAGGCCGTGTTCCACACTCAACGCCATTCCTCTCAATGCTACTCAACGCCATTCCTCTCAAGCAAGACACGCCCTGGGACACGCCCGTGTCCCAGGGAATGTAAACCTGACACGCCCTGAGACATGCCCGTGTCTCAGGCCGTGTCAGCCAACCTGAATCCCAATTTGGCTATTGAGATTTCTGGGGTGTTACAAAAGGAGAGGGAGGAGGTGGTGGAGAGGAGCCGAGTAGAGAGAGAGAGGGAGGACATGATGGATGGCGGCCAAAGAGAGGGGAGGAGGATAGGTGGAGCTGAAATTTTGAAAAGGAGGGGAAAAAGATCTCACAGAAGATTTAGGGATTCAAATTCTTATCATTCATTCTCTCCCAAATCCTTCATAACCATGGCTATATACAGCATACACCACTCCTTCTCCTCCATTCAATATTCAAAATGAAACTATGATGGTTATATGCACCCATCTTGAAATAAAAAAACAATACAAAAATTAATGCATTAAATTAAACACTCTTGATGGTTATAGATACCCATTATACATGAAATGAAATAAAAACTTAAAATAAAAATGGCTAAAATAATAATTGATAGAATATAACATATATAATTATTTAATTTATAATTATATATTTTATTTAATGGTGGCGGCGGAGGTCGAGCAAAATATGTAGCGGCGTTGGCGTTGGCGAAGAAACATTGTAATAGAATTTCATCTTCGAGCTTGCGGCAATGATCATCCCAATCCACGAACTCTCTATGATGGGGATCAACAGCCGTATCAGCATCGTCGCTATCAATCCTCCCCCACTCAAAAGTACTCATCACCGATGAGTTGGTCTGAAAGTACCGGTGCAAGAGAGCATCACCACTTGGAGAGGAGAGCACTACATCTTGGAGTATCCTGTCATGCAAAAAGGTGGTCGTGGGGAGCCTTGGAAAAGTATTAGGCAATAAAGGAGAAAAAGTTTCTTCATCAACAATCAATGTACCTCCATTGGAGACCGATAGAGAGAGCGATCCAGAAACAAGCTCACCCCCCAACCCATTAGAAAATGTAGTAGAACTAAATGGACAGGCAGATAATTCAAGTGGTGGAGAAACATATGACGTTAAATCAGAAACATTAAAAACAGGGGAATTACCCCAATCAGTGGCTAACTTTAAAAGATATGCGTTTTCTCCTAATTTATTTAATATCTGAAAAGGTCCAGCTCGTCGATTTGCCAACTTTTCTATAGTCCCCAAAGGCATCCGTTCAGGTACGAGACACACCAAAACTAAATCGCCAACCTTAAAGTGAGACACTCTTTTGTGTAAGTTATCATGAAATTGATAAGATGTATATTATGTGGTTCTTCACTAGTGTACGTATATAAACTATGAATATGAGAGGAAAAAACTGGTGCGACTTGACTTGACCTATAATATGGCGGTAACGAAAATCAAGTCAAATGTCACTGGTGCTTTATATCCGTGCACGATCTCATTCGGCGATAAACTAGCATGAAAGTAATAAGACGCAACTTGATTGAGTAAATTTTTAAAAGTGTGCATAAGTATCTTGCTACCGTGAGGAGTGAAACCATGTGCTACATGACTTACGCCAAATATAGAGGATAAGAGGGTTACGTTTGGTGGCACGGGAGAATTATAATCAAAGATGACTTTTATAGGCTCCCAATTCACAGTTCTAATGTTATATTTTAAATACTTATGCTTAACATGAAGATATGCTAAGGAGAACCACTCATCATAAATAATGGAGTTGGACGCTCCCGGATGTGACAGTATATGCGAGCGATACAACTCAAGGGACCCAACTATAGTCACTAACGTGTGGATATAAGGGTCATCAAAAGGCGGTGGGTAAATGTATGCAATCAGGTGTGGTATATAAGTATTCCTAGGGGTCACCACATCTAGAGGCACAATAGCCAAAGGGTCTTAAACCATAAAGGACAGAAACGTAGTCGGACACACAGAAAAATGAGCTGTCAAAGGTGTCGCGTAGTCAGATCTATGAGGTGCGGTGAAAAGACCAAATACTAATGCGGTCAACCTAGTAATATCTATACACTAATACAATGCCAATGTAGGAACTAATAAAGTGGGTGTGACACAAAAATTCGGACTAGGTCTACCAGTTCCACATCCTAACAAGTCAACAAATGTGGGCAAATAAATTGGGGGAATTGTCGGTAAGATCAAACCCGGGATAAAATTCGAATCAATAAAAATTTCACCTAACGGTGTCGATATCAAAGAACTCTTATTCGGGTGTACAACAATAGTATCGTCCAAAGTTACCCTTCCCTCAGATCGTAACTCATCCACAATAATAATAGGAACATCCTCACTCTCAGGCTCCTCAGATAACTCAGATATAATCTCAGTAGGTGTAATCCTAGGCTCTAACATGATGGGGATCGTATCCTGGAGAGGGCACTCAATACTAGGGTGAACAAACACAATGCTAGTAGGTAATGTAATAGGCAATATAATACTCTCATAGATCGGAATGTAATCATCCCATAAATCGTCTTCTAAATAACTAGGGTGTCCACTCTCAATTTTAGACTCATCAGAATCGTCGGGCACTAATGTACATTTCAGAATTCTCTCACCTACGGGGTCATCCTCAGAATCAATAGATACTACATCAACATTAGAGACCGATAACCCACAGGTCGGAGGATCAAAACATCCCTCTGATACCAAATTAATCAGGCCCACACATTGACACCGTGAAAATCTACGGACTAAGCACTATTGTCTCTTTACGATCGAATTTCACACTCGCACAAGTTTCACGCAGTGCACACGCCAAGCAATTATATCAAGTAAATGCTAACGTACGGGTAGCCAAACTGATTAGGATTGAATAAAAGGCTATATGCCAATATTTTTTCCGACAAAAAAGACCCACCCGGTCCGATCGAGCAAAGGTTGTACCAAAAGAGATCTACCAAAATTTATGATTTCAGAAACAGTAGATCTCTCCCAACAAAAAGAAAACGAAGGTTCGCCAAACCTTTTGAACTTAAATAAAATAAAGATGAACAACAAAATCAAACGAAGAAACCACGATAAATTAAACAATGCCAAAGTATCCACCACAATGAAAATCTTGAGGGAAACACCAAAAGTAGAAAGGTTTCATTACCCAATCAGAATGGATGATTCCGATTCACTATTTTCTAGATCGTCCTTCAAAGGCTCCGCCGGAGTCACGCCTGATGGAGATGAAATTCATCCGCCATCATCACTTCACGCCGGAGTTGGAATCCACAAGGGGGAGATCTTTTCCTTGGCCTAATTTCACCCAAAAAGGAAAGAGGATGGTCGGTTTTTGGAGAGGGAGAAGTGTTGGCTAGATAGTGGGGGAAGAGAGAGGAAAAGGTGGAGGCTACAGGGGGTGGTCGGGTTTATGAGAGAGATAAAAGGAGGGGGAGGAGGAGGTGGAGAGGAGCTGAGTAGAGAGAGAGGGAGGACATGATAGCCGATGGCCAAAGAGAGGGGAGGAGGATAGGAGGAGCAAAAATTTTGAAAAGGGGGGGGGGGGGGGGAAGATCTCAAGGAAGATTTAGGGATTAAAATTCTTATCATTCATTCTCTCCCAAAAACAATACAAAAAATAAATGCATGAAATTAAACACTCTTGATGGTTATAGGCACCCATCATATATGAAATGAAATAAAAACTTAAAATAAAAATTGCTAAAATAATAATTGATAGCATATAAAATATATAATTATTTAATTTATAATTATATATTTTATTCAATGGTGGTGTCGGACGTCGAGCAAAACATGTAGCGGCGGCTGTGTTGGCGAAGAAACGTCATGGTAGAATTTCATCTTCGTGCTTGCGGCAACGATCATCCCAATCCACGAACTCTCTATAACGGGGATCAACGGCCGCATCAACATCATCGCCATCAGAACATCCACTGCCCAAGTACTATATTGGTCCATGGGTACTTGGACTATCCTGCAAACACAGTTTTGTTTACATAGGACCCTAAAAGGGATTGGGTCCTTGGTTCTTATTAGCTTGAAACTGAACATGTCTACCTATAACACTTCTAACAGTAAGACTCACTCTTTCCCTTGACACACTAGGGTTGCGCCAACAATTAATGGCAAAGTGACCCACTTTACCAAATAACCATCATTCATGAATATTGTATCTCCTCTTCAGAGCAGCCCTTATGGAGTGCAAGCTGTCAACAACTATCTGTTCAGAAGGGAGAGCGGTAGCTTTCTTCTTATTTCTTTCAGTAAGAATCTTGCTGAAGGAGAGTCTGAATGTAGATGTAGTTGGCTTACTCTGGGTTCCAAAAATAGCAGTCCTCTTTGTAGTAGATATGTTGTTGATGGCATCAGAGACTGCCAAGTCAGGCTTACTGACAGACTGACCCTTGGTCGGGATTTTTGCTTGAAGAGCTTGAGAATAGGATACTCCCTTACCCTAGATTAAGGGGATGGAGTACCAAATACAAATGGTCCATGATGGGTCATCTCTATTTCCTCACGGGGAGCCTTAAAGGAACTCGAACCCATGCCCTTCCTTCAACTATAGCTATGAGCATTTTTGTTCACACTATTAGTTCTTCCATTCAACCAATGACCACATATACTCTCTTGGTCATACTTGTTGAATGGTAACAAAATTTTCTCAAAAGAGATAACAAGCTCAATTGAAGCCTTGTCCTTACTCCTATTCAATCTACTACTATTCCTCTCAATGTACCCTAACCCCTTGTTATTATTTTGGGAGGTGAAGGTATTAATGAGTGGCAATACTGATTTGGGTTTGGAGTATTGAGCCACTAGCATCCTCTCTTTGAGGAGCTTATCTTCAAGATACAAGATGATATTTTTCTTCTGGATTATGGTACCAATTTGGATGATTGAGATTTTCTTGAGTTGACTAACTTCCCTCCTCATCAGATCAAACAATGGTGTTTATTCAGACTGTAGGGAAGGAGCTTGTTGTAGGGAGACAATTTCCTTAACTTATCTCTTGACAAGCCTTTTGCTCTTCCTTAGAGCATCCAAAAGGGCACCATACTTGTCAGTCAATTGATTGATATCTTCATCAGAATCTGATCCATCATCCCCACTTAAGGAAGTGGATTCTTTATATTCCGAGCCAGACTTATTGACTGAGGGAGAACTTGGGATAGAGTATACCTTATCAAGAACAAAAATATCCTGATTGTCTTCAGATATAACCATGAGGCTGATCTCTTCTTCCTCTTCAGTCACTGTCAACTGAGCATAGTGGGGCCCTAATGCCAGATGGGGCAGTAGGAGGTTTAATATCTTCTTCATTGGCCATGAGGCTAATATAGGCCTCCTTTTCTTCTAATTCTAAAGATTCAGAATCACTGTCTGATAGGCTGACAGTCTTCTTAGCCAAGAAGCTATTTTCAGCCTTCTTGTCCTTATGATGGTTTTTGCCATCAGACTTCATCTTCTCCTTAATCTTAGCTGGAGAGTCAGCAATGACATGTCCACTCCTATTGTAACAATAACAAACAACATTAGTCTTGACATATTTGTTCTATTTGGAGTCATACCTTTACCCAATGGGGTCAATTTTGGGCTTATCTTTGCTGGAGTGGGGCTTTCTTGATGAAGAGCTTGAAGAGCTCTTATTCTTCCACCATCTTCTCCTGCTCAGCAAATTATTGAATTGCCAGGATGAAAGTCACTCTAGTATCAACTAACTTCACCTATGGGGGGGATAGGTGATTTGCAGTCGTTTTGCGGAATTAAAAATTTACCTGCATAATAAAACAAAACAAGCACAACACAAAAACACACAGGTAGTTATAGTGGTTCCCCGATTTGGGTATGTCCACTCTCCCCCTTTGACCTATCTCCCAACAAGGGACGACTCGGTCACTTCACCAATAGGATTAGAATCCAATCCTTTCACTATGGAAGAAACCCTTCCACGCGAAGGAGTCACTACTCCTCCACCACGGGTTGCACCCAACCCTTACAATGAGGAACCAAAGTTCCTTCACAACAAAAGTAAAAAATAGAATGTACAAAATACAAACTACGTATGGAGCGCTCGGTGTCCCTCTTCGTTCGATGAAGTGTTCTTGTTGAAGACGAAGAGTCCACGACCTAAGCACTCTCTTGGAGAAGATCTTCCCAATATCGGCGGCGACAAAGGATTGCGGCGGCGATGCTTTGTAGATCCAAACTTCGTAACAAAGCTAGCAAGGTCTACCAACGATCTTACTTGGATCGATCATCTCAATCGATTCGGAAGGGGAAAGTATTCTCGTTCAACAAACCAAGAGACAAAGGATCTCAAGAAAGAAACGTGAGACGCGTTGCTTGGCAAATTTTCTATCGCCGGGAGATCAAGAAGAATCCAAGACCAACGGCGGCGACAACCTCTCGAGCGGCGACGGCGGCGGAAGAGATTCTGCAATTTGCTAGGTCACTCGAGGCGGCCGACTTGTTTGTTTTCTTCGCTGCTTCTTACATTCAAAATAGGAGAGTATTTATACTATAGAATACTCCTTTATGACCATTGTGGGTCCAACAAGACGAAACCCTAATTTCGGTTCAAACAGCGCCTCAACACTTGGTCCGGTCCAGCAAGCCAACGGAATTCGCCTAAGGCAAATTCGGCAGGAATCATTGGTGATTCTCGATGAATCGGCAAGAATCACTTATGATTCCCGTCGAATTCTCCTTAGATGAATTTTAGCTGAGGAGCTTTCCATCCGGAGTGAATCGGCGAGAGTCACAATCCATTCTCGACGAATCGGCTAGAATGCAGAGTCATTCTCGACGATTCGTCGAGAATCACTTAATGACTCTCGACGATTCTTACTTAGCGTGAATTTTGCAAGCGTTGAGTCAGCCGGATGCAGTCGGAGGGAATCAGCGAGTGATTCTCGACGATTCGGCGAGAATCACTAGTTCTCGTCGAATCGGCGAGAATCACTTTGTGATTCTCTTCGAATTTGACTTAGACGATTTTTCATCTTTCTTCCCGTGAGTTGCTTTGACCCATCCTTGCTCTTTGTCTGCTCTTGATCTGTCTCAGCCCTGTACTTGAAAATAAGTACACTCCAATAGATAGAGTACACGTAAGCCAACACACAGATCTGTTCAACGAGGGATTACGTTGCGCAGACCCGTGTATATTGACCCACTGCACCCTGACATTGGTGTGTACTTAGCGTGGAATAACTGCAAGCACATCTTGAAGAAAATCATCAAATACATTATCTATTCAACTTAGCTTGTTCAGGGGCTTCTTCAAATCATATACATTGTGGATACAATACCCAACAATCTCCCCCTATTTGAAGAAGCCTAAACCCTACAAGCTAAGGTGAATGGAGCATATGAAAATCATAAAATACTAATTCAGTTGAGAGAGAAATTCAATACCAATTTCCTGAGAGCATACTTGGAGCCACCTTAGCCTTAGCCGAGAGGGTAATCTCCCCCTTTTCAACTTCTGCAAATCTGGAACTTTACTTGGAGCCACATGCTCCCCCTAAATCTTGCATCCATGCTCTAGCTTGAGTTCCTTGCTGATGCTCCCCCTTGATCCAAGAGCCCTGAGCCAGACAGTCTTCACTCTTCATAGTTCAGCATGCCGAGTTCAGTTTTGAAGAGACTGAACTTGGCCTCGTCTAGGGGCTTTGTGAAGATATCTGCAAACTGCTTATCCGTGGGGACATAGCAGAGAGATATATCTTTGTTTTCCACATGCTCCCAAATAAAGTGATAGCGCACTTCAATATACTTCGTTCTGCTGTGCGACACAGGATTGTTCGCAATTGCTATTGCGCTTGAGGAGTCACAATACATCAGAACTTCGCTGAACTGCAAGTCATAATCTTTGAGTTGATTTCTAATCCATAGAAGTTGTGTGCAACAGCTGCCTGCTGAGATGTACTCAGATTCAGCTGTGGAGGTTGCGACACAATTCTTCTTCTTACTGTTCCATGAAATAAGCCTTCTTCCGAGGAATTGACACGTCCCGGAAGTGCTTTTCCTATCATCCCTACTTCCTACAAATTCAGCATCTGAAAATCCTATCAGCACGACATCATTGTTTCTTGGGTACCATAAGCCAAGATTTGGTGTACCTTTAAGGTATCTAAGAATCCGCTTTGCAGTGACATAATGAGATTCCTTAGTGTTCAACTTATATCTGGCACAAACGCATGTGGAAAACATAATATCCGGTCTACTAGCAGTAAGATAGAGCAGGGATCCAATTATGCTTCTGTACTTGGTTTCATCAAAAGGTTTCCCTTTCTCATCCTTGTCCAGAGACACAGTGGATCCCATTGGACTCCTCATAGAGGTTGCACTCTCCATTCCGAATTTCTTGAGGAGTTCATTTGTGAACTTCGTCCGAGAGATGAAAATCCCATCCTCAGACTGTTTCACTTTAAGTCCTAAGAAATACTTAAGCTCTCCCATACTACTCATTTCAAACTTCCCTTGCATAAGTTTGGAAAACTTCTTGCAAAGGTTGTTATCCGTTGACCCGAATATTATGTCATCGACAGAGATTTGCACCAGCAAAATCTTGCCTTTGACCTCCCTAAGAAACAATGTCTTATCAATTTTTCCTCTAGAGAACTTGTTCTCAAGAAGAAAACAAGACAGAGTCTCATACCAAGCTCGAGGAGCTTGTTTTAAGCCATATAACACGTTAATAAGAAAATAAACATGATTGGGAAATGTAGGATTAACAAAACCTTGGGGTTGTGCGACATATACTTCCTCTTTCAGATTTCTATTGAGGAAAGCAGATTTCACGTCCATCTGATAGACAGTGAATCCTTTGTGCGAAGCATATGCTAGGAACAATCTGATTGCCTTGAGCCTTGCCACTGGTGCAAAGGTCTGGTCGAAGTCAATCCCCTCCTCCTGTATGTAACCTTGAGCCACCAGCCTGGCCTTTTTCTTTATGATGACACCGTGTTCATCCAGTTTGTTTCTAAAGATCCACTTGGTGCCGATCACATTCTGGTTCTTTGGTCTGGGAATAAGCGTCCAGACGTTGCATCTTTCAAATTGATGCAGTTCATCTTGCATGGCCAATATCCATGCCGCATCTTTGTTTGCCTCATCGAACTTCTTTGGCAAAACCTGTGACAGGAAACTAAGGTGCAAAATCTCGTTAATTGTACCTCTTCGATTTCTGACACCGTCACGAGGATCTCCGATGATCTGATCTCTAGGATGAACCCTCACCTGTCAGAGCTCAAGGAGTCTGGCATATGGAGCTCTGACGTCTTCTCGGGCTTCTCCTTCTTCTGGAAGATTTTCTCCATCCTGCTCGTCAACTTCTCCAGCTGACGTCGAGGTGGAAACCTTGACGTACTTTGGAGTTGCACCTTTAGTAGTCTCATCAAGACTTAGTTGTTCAAGCCGTGCACCTACATCTTCAAGAATGCCACTGAAAGAAGTGCTATGAAGCAAGCTTCCTTAATCAAAAACAACATTAATAGACTCTTCCACCACTAGGGTTTTCTTGTTGAAAACCCTATATGTCCGACTATGGCTACTATAGCCCATAAAAATACCTTCGAAGCATTTTTCACCAAATTTAGTACGCGGGTACTTCCCGTTATTGAGTACATAGCATCTGCAGCCAAAGATCCTTAAATAGGACATGTTTGGTTTCCTGCCTTTCAGTAGCTCATAAGGCGTCTTACGATGACTCTTGTTGATCAAGGCCCGATTTTGTACATGACAAGCCGTATTGACAGCCTCTGCCCAGAAGTATTCTGGGAGAGAAGCATCATTCAACATTGTCGTGCAAGCTTTAATGAGAGTTCTATTTCTCCTCTCCGCAACTCCGTTTTGCTGAGGAGTAAGCGGGGAGGAAAACTCATGAAAGATACCATGTTCTTCACAAAATTCTGTCATAGCCCCAGACTCGAATTCTGTTCCATGGTCACTTCTGATTTTGACCACTGAGCAGTTAAGTTCGTTCTGAATTTGCTTGACAAAACTCATGAAGATGTCAAACGTATCTGACTTTCGTTTTAAGAAGAACACCCATGTAAACCGAAAGTGATCATCAACAATCACTAGCGTATAGGACTTGCCTCCCAAGCTATGAACTTGCACTGGAGTAAACAAGTCCATATGCAGAATATAAAGACATCTGGAAGAGTCTTTGTCTGCAATGCCCTTAAAGGTAGCCCAAGTCTGTTTGCCCTTCTGGCACGCAGGACAGGGGCTATCTTTGATGCACTTAATAATGGGAGCATCCCTTACTAAATTTTTAGAAAATAACATATTAATAGCCTTGAAATTAATATGTGCCAATCTCTTGTGCCATTGTTCACAAAGAGATGCACTGCCTTTTGCTACCAGGCACACGGGGGTAGAAGAATCTAAACTAAGAAAATCTAAACAAAAGATATTTCTGCTCCTAATGCCGGTTAATACCGTCTCCGAAGAGGCACACGATATTATCAAGCATTTATCCTTGCAGAACTTAACGTCATATCCTTTATCACATAATTGACTTACACTGATCAGGTTATGATTTAAACCTTCAACATAAGCCACGTCGGTGATAGAGATTATTCCGTTGGAAATCATACCATAACCTATGGTGACACCTCGATCTGATCCCCCAAAGATTACTTTGGGTCTATTTTCGACTGGAGAGTAATCACGCAGTAGGCTTCTAGTCCCAGTCATATGCCAGGAACATCCACTGTCCAAGTACCAGATTGGAGTTTTGGTGGCCTTTGGACATTCCTGCAAAACAGAATTAATTTCCCTTAGGAACCCAATCGAACTTGGGTCCTAGATTCCTTGTTAGCACACTCCCCCTCGGATGGTTAACCCTACGAGTGGTCGGTCTCGCATTGCTAACATGAGGAGTCTCGTTATATCTCAGATTAAACAAGCAATCCACGGCAAAGTGACCAACTTTGCCACATCACCAACAGTCAAATCTGTTGTACCTTTTCCTAGGCTCCTGCATCACCCTTGGAACGGTGGGTCCAGCCGCGGCCTTGGATCTGGAGGTGGAGCCATCATGAAGACATCAGTCACATGATTTCTTCACCTCCTGTTCCTTTAGTATAATAGGCTTGGCTTTTGGTGCCTGCTTCCTATTATGGCCGCAAGAGAAGTGGCCATAATCCTCCACTTGGATTTCCTCATAAGGTGCCTTAAAGACACTCTCACCGTAGTTGCGGGGGAAGTCCCAACAATCATACCGGCTCTTGGGATTTTCAACCGAGGGCTGGAAGAAGTGGCCATAGGTTGACTCAAAGTCCTGTTCATTGCAGGGAAAGCCAGGCTTCCTGAATTCAACAGGGTTGAGTGAGGCCTTTCCCTTTTCTGCAGCAGAGGCCTTCTTAGCAGCCTTATTTTTCCTCTGCTTTCTATTTCTACTGGATGATTTACCAGGCACACCCACATGCCCTAAGCCAGCCCCCTTAGCCTGAGCAGAGAAGGTATCCACCAGTGGAATAACAGTCTTTGGCATAGAGAAGCTTTTGACAATCTTCCTTTCTGCCGCAAGTTGTTCTTCCAACTTATTGATTTCTTCCTGTTTAAGGTCAAGGAGACTTAGAGACTCGGAGTTCTTAGAGACCAGGTCCAGGTGCTCCTGTCAGATAGAAATCAAGCTTGTGATCTCTTCCCTTAGGGAGACACCCTCGACCTTAAGGAATTTGACTTCCTTTTCTTGAGACCTCAATCTCTTGCGGCATTCCTCGAAGTTGTTGAGTAGAAGCTCATACTTTTTGAGGAGCTTGGCTTCTCGGGCAGAAGGGTTGTCCTCGAGATCATCATCATGAGACTCAGAGTCAGAGTCGGAGTCAGAGAGGGGGTGCGATCTTTTACCTTCCCAGTAAATGGGGGGCATTCTCCTTCTGAGTCAGAGCGACCCATTAGCCCGAAGTAGGCTTCCTCATCATCACTTGTGTCTGAAGTGTAAGATTCACTCAGGTTCTTTAGCTTCTTAGCGATGTAGCTTCTCTCCTTCTTTTTATCTCTAGAGGGTCTGTGCTCCTCTCCCTTCCCCTTCTCTCTCTTGCCTTGATGACAGTCAGCCACGACGTGTCCTGGCTTATTGCACCTAAAACAAATGATGTCAGCATGACGATGTTTGTTCGGTTTTGATTCATACCTGTCAGAAGAATAATTCTTCTTCTGATTTCTTGAGGAGGAGCCGTCTCTCTTTCTTTGATTCCTCATCTTGAGGAACTTCTTGAATTCTCGGGTGATGAGGGAGAAGTCTTCTTCAGACAGCTCTGAGCCAGAGTAGCCTGGCTCGGAGTCTTCCTCCTCATCCTTTTTCCATGAACGGGATGGGGCAGCCCCCTTGCCTTTCCTGGAGTGAATGGCTTTCAGGGCCACAGTCTTTTCTTTTGTTGCGGCTTTCTCGGCTTCTTCTTATGCTTTCCTCGTGTTTAGCTGAAGCTCATAGGACATAAGATTCCCAAATAGTATCTGAAGATCAGTTTCTGCTAATTTGCCAAACTCTCGAATGGCGCAGATCTTCGTGTCCCATTCCTTAGTAAGGGACCTAAGGAATTTATCATTCAGTTCACCGTTAGTGAACACTCTTCCATATCCCTATAGGGCATTGATGATCTTGAGGAAATTCTCGAAGGTAACTCCGATCTCTTCCTTAGGCCCTTGCCTGAAGGCCTCATATTTCTGGTTCATGAGGGATCCCCGATCATCCCTCACTTCATCTGTTCCCTCCATCAGAATAATCAGGCGGTGTCATATATCCTTGGTTGTCCTGCAGTTGCAGAAGTTCTGCATCATGGAGTCATCGACTGCGCTGAGTAGAATGTTCTGTGCCTTCTTGTCAATTTCGACCAGCACCATCTCGTCCTTGTCCATTTCAGAAAACTTCTTAGGCACCATTTTGGTAGGATCAATGGTGGAGGCCTTAGTGTGAATATAAAGTCCCTCCTCCACGATCATGAAGAGTCGGGGGTCGACTGCTTCCATGTAAAATCTAATCCTTTCCTTCAAGATAGGAAAGTTTAGCCTGGTGCACACTGGGATCTTGCCTGAGTACTTGAGTCCGTCCATAGTAGATATCTGCCTTCTTCTTGACACTAGTGGCAGGAACTTACTCAAGGTGTTAACCTTTTTGATTAGTAACCTCCCTCTGATACCACTTGAAAGTCACTCTAGTGTCAACTACCTTCACCTATGGGGGGATAGGTGATTTGCAGTCGTTTTGCGGAATTAAAAATTTACCTGCACAATAAAACAAAACAAGAACAACACAAAAACACACAGACAGTTATAGTGGTTCCTCGATTTGGGTACGTCCACTCTCCCCCTTCGACCTCTCTCCCAACAAGGGACGACTCGGTCACTTCACCAACAGGATTGAAATCCAATCCTTTCACTATGGAAGAAACCCTTCTACCCGAAGGAGTCACTACTCCTCCACCACGGGTTGCACCCAACCCTTACAATGAGGAACCAAAGTTCCTTTACAACAAAAGTAAAAATAGAATGTACAAAATACAAACTATGTATGGAGCACTCCATGTCCCTCTTCATTCGATGAAGCGTTCTTGTAGAAGACGAAGAGTCCATGACCTAAGCACTCTCTTGGAGAAGATCTTCCCGAGATCGGCGGCGGCAAAGGATTGCGGCGGCAATGCTTTATAGATCCAAACTTCGTAACAAAGCTAGCAAGGTCTACCAAAGATCTTACTTGGATCAATCGTCTCAATCGATTCGGAAGGGGAAAGTATTCCCGTTCAACAAACCAAGAGACAAAGGATCTCAAGAAAGAAATGTGAGATGTGTTGCTTGGCTAAGTTTCTGTTGCAAGGAGATCAAGAAGAATCCAAGACCAACGGCGGCGACAACCTCTCGAGCGGCGACGGCGGCGGAAGAGATTCCGCGATTAGCTAGGTCACGCGAGGCGGCCGACTTAATCGTTTTCTTCGCTGCTTCTTACGTTCAAAATAGGAGACTATTTATACTATAGAATACTCCTTTATGACCATTGTGGGCCCCACAAGACGAAACCCTAATTTCGGTTCAAACAGCGCCTCAACACTTGGTCCGGTCCAGCGAGCCAACGGAATTCGCCTAAGGCAAATTCGGTGGGAATCATTGGTGATTCTCGACGAATCGGCGAGAATCACTTATGATTCCCATCGAATTCTCCTTAGAAGAATTTTAGCTGAGGAGCTTGCCATCCGGAGTGAATCGGCGAGAGTCACAATCCATTCTCGACGAATCGGTGAGAATGCAGAGTAATTCTCGACGATTCGTCGAGAATCACTTAATGACTCTCGACAATTCTGACTTAACGTGAATTTTGCAAGCGTTGAGTCAGCGGGATGCAGTCGGCAGGAATCGGCGAGTGATTCTCGACGATTCGGCGAGAATCACTAGTGATTCTCGTCGAATCGGCGAGAATCACTTAGCGATTCTCGTTGAATCTGACTTAGATGATTTTTCATCTTTCTTCCCGTGAGTTTCTTTGACCCATCCTTGCTCCTTGTCTGCTCTTGATCTGTCTATGCCCTATACTGTAAAATAAGTACACTCTAATAGAGAGAGTACACGTAAGCCAACACACTGATCTGCTCAATGAGGGATTACGTTGCGCAGACCCGTGTATATTGACCCACTGCACCCTGACATTGGTGTGTACTTAGCGTAGAATAACTGCAAGCACATCTTGAAGAAAATCATCAAATACATTATCTATTAAACTTAGCTTGTTAAGGAGCTTCTTCAAATCAGGTACATTGTGGATACAATACCCAACACTGGAGTACAATCCTAGTTCTCCATTTGATAGTTCATTTCTAGAGGAGCTGGGCTCTAATCATTCTAACTCAGCAACTCTTCTTAGAGGAGGAGTCTTTTCTCTACTTCTTCTTATGGCTTCAGCTCTGAAGGCCACTGGATTCTCTTTGTTGAGAGATCTGGTTGCATCCTCTTTAGCCTTCCTGGTGTTTAGCTGTATCTCATGAGATAGTAACTTTCTAAACAAGTTTTGAGGCAGTATTTTGGCCAGGTTGCCAACTTCTTTGATGGCACAGATCTTGATATCTCATTCCTTGTTCATGGTTCTCAAGAACTTGTCATTTAGCTTATAATTAATGAATTGTCTACCATAGGTGATTAGACTGTTCACTATTATGAATAAATTCTCATAGAATTCAGCTATGGAGTCCTTCATCCCTTGCTTGAATGCTTCATACTGTTGATTCAGGAAGGATTTTCTTTCATCCCTCACCCCCTCTATCCCCTCCTTGTAGATAATGAGAGAGTCCCATATTTCATTGGCTGTCTTGAAGTGGACAAGGTTCTGGAGGGTGGAGTCATCTATGACACTAATAATGATATTCTGCGCCGTCTTATCCATGGTTGCCAGGATGACCTCATACTTGGTCATCTCAGAGTATTTCTTTGGGATTTTGACACTGGCATGTAGGACAAAGATCTGCATGGGAATGAAGGGTCCTTCCTGAACTGTAATGAAGATCCCAGGGTCAGAAGATTTCATGAAAAGCCTTACCCTCTATTTCCAAATCCCAAAATTTTCTTTTCTGCAGATAGGAAGCTTCATGGAGCCAACTCCTTATGGTTCTCACTTTAACCCATGGAGTAAATCTTCTGCTACTCTTGGAGATCTGTTCAGACTCTTATGTACTTTTTGAACAACATTGCTCTGATACCACTTGAATGTCTTTATTTTCAAGAGTAGCAAAACACCCAGAGGGGTAGGGTGAATAGGATTTTGAGTCTTTTGTTACTATCTTTTAGTTTGGTGAGCTAAGTGATTTACTTTATGTTAGCTTTCAAGAAATGACACTAGCACACCAGTATTTATAGTTGTTCTCCAAGCTATGGGTACATCAATTTTCCCTCCCACCTTTCTAAGAGTGTGTTAGATAAGGCAATCTCCACCAAGACTCAGCTCAATGAGCTTATAACAAAGATCCCTCAGGATCTCTCAGACTTCTCTAAGTCCTACCTCAGGCCCAAGGCACTACACTCAGAGATATAATATCCTATAGCTCAATGATCTACCTGATCACCTACCTCAGACTTAAACAAAAGTCCTACACTCGGGCTAGAAGGATATCCCTACACTTAGATCCATCACAGGATCCTACCTCAGAGAATCAATCTCCTACCTCAGGCAAACAGACTCAAATCCACAGAAGGATCCTACAACTCAGCCTTTATATTTCAGTTTACAACTCAGATCAAGAATGATCCTACAAAAATAGTGATTTGATTATTGATGACTTGCTCTAGAGAAAGTGTTCTCTGAGCCTTCTCTCTGGACTGAGTGAGCTCTGCCCAACTTCTTTACAACACCAAGGAGGTAGATCTTTAGGTTGTTTCAGCTTATGCTGGGAAGAAACTCATAAGATGGAGCTTCTGAACTTGCTCATGAAGACACAATGATATTACTTTGCTTTATTTCTTCAATCAACCAACTTAGTTTAAAGTTTTTCAGACTTTACTTTGAGCACTAGTTGCAGAGCACTTCTTCGTTTTCAGGAAGAAGATGACTTGAAATTTTTTTTTCCAAAAAGGAAAAAGTCCCTTTCTAATTTCTTGGAACTCTCCTTTTATTTCCCGTAAATCAAACGACTCTTTATGCAGTAGGACCACCCGGAGTTGGTAACTGCAACACACCATTTACATTAAAGGAAGTACAAAAGGAAAGCATTACCTTTTATCTTCTAGCTTGCAAACTTATAATATTTCAGCTTCTACTGACGTCAGCATGACTCAGCTCCGGTGGACTTAGCAAATTTCAGACAATCTAAAAAAGGTGTTGAGTGAAGCCTTGTTGAAAGTCTTTTTTTAAGGTAGCTTGCAACTTAAAGGGGGGGTGAATAGGTTTATTGAAGTCTTATGACTTTCTTTAAGTTTCTTCTTTAGTTACTTAGTGTGTTGGCAGTTATTAGCTTTCAAAAACTTGAAAAAAGGAAATAACACAAAAAAGCACACACAAAAATTATAGTGGTTCCCAAGATTGTGGTTACATCCACTCTCCTCCCTCATTTCTAACTTCAGTTAGACAAGGCACTTCTCTAAAACTTAGCTCAAAGAGCTTACACCTCAGATCCCTCAGGATCTCTCAGTCTCCTCCAAGACTTACAGCTCAGGCACTAGACCCTAAAACTCAGTGATCAACAGATCACCTACCTTAGGCCAAGGGCCCTACAACTCAGGCTGGGAGGACAGCCCTACCTCAGATCCACAAAGGATCCTACCTCAGAAAGAATGACTCTCCTATAGATCAGGAATAAAGGCCCTACCTCAGATCCAAAGGATCCTATAGCTCAGGCATAAGTGCCCTATAACTTAGTTAGAATGACTCACCTACCTCAGACCCAAAGTCCCTTCAGCTCAGTGATCAAATGATCACCTACTTTAGATCCAAACTAGATCCTACACTCAGAGAGTATAACTATCCTACAGCTCAGGCAAATTTGCACTACCTCAGGCCAAAGGCCATACAACTCAGATCTAAAAGGATCCTACATAAAAACAATGGTTTAATTAATTTGATATAGAGGAATTTCTCTGTGTCAAACTAGGATGAGTTATCTAAGCTCTATCTTACTTCACAACAGCAAGAAGAAATTTTGCCTATACTGGAAGAATCTCAGAATGTAGTTTCTGAACTTACTAAAGAAGATAGAAGAACTGCTAGGTCTTGAGTTCTTCAACCAACTAACTGAACCTGTAAAAGACTGAAGGCTCTCCTTTCTTTCTTTATCAAAAGTCTTTCTGATCTTGTTGTAGCAGAAGAAAATTGCTACAGCTAACTAAACTTTTTATTCTGCTAGAAGGCTACAAGATTTTTCTCGGCAGCAATGATGAGAAAGATGAAGTCCAGCAACTCTTTTTCATGTTGGATAAAGCCCTAAAAAGTTGAGTTCAACATCTGAAGCTGTCCCTTATATCTTCTGCCGATTAACGACTCTAGGAAGCAGTGGGCACCACCTGCAGTAGACAGCTGCACCTTACTTTAACGGAAGAAGACATACAGTAGCCCTCAAGCAACATTTGTCGTATTTTGTAGCTTTCCCGCACTTAATTTGAACTCTGTTGACTTTGTTGTTGTCACCATCTGTGAACTTAGCCATAATCAAACATCTTTAGCATAGGCATTGAGTGAGTAAGCTTCACTTAATACCAAAACACATAAACAGATTTTCTGTCACTAGGAATTGAGTGAGCAACCTTCACTCAATGCCAAAACACTTAGAAAATATTTCAGTCATTAGGCGTTGAGTGAGTAAGCTTCACTCAACGCCAAAATACCTAGAATAATCTTTTTGCTTCTTGGCATTGAGTGAGTAAGCTTCAGTCAATGCCATACCAATTAGAAATGATTCTAGTCACTTGGCATTGAGTGAGCAACCTTCACTCAATGCATTTGGACTTAGCCGATTTTCCTGCTTAGGGAGCGTTGAGAGCGTTGAGTGTGTCTTTATCACTCAATGCCATATTACTTAGACAGATTTTTCCACTTGGCGTTGGGTGAGTAAGCTTCACTCAACGCCAAACTACTTAACAAATATTCTTCTTTTATCTAGCGTTGAGTGAGTAAGTTACACTCAATGTTTTTGGACTTAGCCAAATTTGTGTGAAATCACATTCTCTGACTGACTAAGGTTCAGTCAACAATTTTTTATCACATGACGTTAAGTGAGTAAGCTTCACTCAATGCTTGTGGACTTAGTCATATTTTTACACAGATTTTCTATGGCTTTGACTGACTGAGCTATACTCAATGATTTATACTGTATGGCATTGAGTGAGTAAACTTCACTCAATGCCTGTGGTCTTAGCCACATTTCAGCCTGATTTTTAGGCTTTGATTGTCTTAGCCTGCCTCACAACTTTTTGTTGTATGACGTTGAGTGAGTAGACTTCACTCAAGGATAGTGGACTTAGCCACATTTCTGTCTGATTCTTATTAGGCTTTGACTGTCCAAACTATACTCAATGATTTTACTCACTTGGCATTGAGTGAGTAGACTACACTCAACGCCTGTAGACTTCGGCAATTTTCAACCTATCTAGCATCTTCACTTTGTGACCACCTGTCACATCACTTAGAATACCTATCATATCAATATTGCAAGGACTAACCTATATGCATGAACTTATACACACATCAAATACAACTTTATGTGTATCATTGCCATGATTGACTTTTTCAAATCTAGAACATTGTGGGCAATGGACCCAACACTTATCACTCAACGCAAAAGTACTTAGCTGAATTCAACATCTTTAGGCATTGAGTGCATTGAGTGAGCCTTCATTAATCAATGCATATAGACTTTTATAGTCTAGCAGCTTAGGCATAGAGTGAGCCTTCATCACTCGACGCTTCTTGACTTCGTTGAATTTCTCTGTATGAAGGCGTCGAGTGAAGCTTATTAACTTAATTCTTCTGTCATTTGTCTGTCTTCTAGATGAGGCATTGAGTGATATGTATTCACTCAACGCTTCTATACTTAGATAGATCTTCTATTGAGTAGGCGTTGAGTGAACTGCCTTCACTTAATGCTTTTGTCCTTAGACAGACTTCTTGTCAGCAACTCTGCGACTTTGACTATTGTGTGTTATGGCGATACTTTTGCTTCTTGGCGTTGAGTAAACTGTCTTCACAAAATGCTTCTGGGCTTAGCCAGATTTCTTGTTTGCACCTCTGAGGATTTGACTGCTTGAGCTTCTGTTAATGCTTTTAGGCTCTTGGCGTTGAGTGAACAGCCTTCACTCAATATTTCTGGACTTAGTAAGATTTTTCTTTACCAGCATCCTATCTTGAGTCCATCTGTCATTATGACTCAGACTACCTGTCAAATCAGTGCAACAAAAAACAACCAACATACATTGAACTTAGATCATACATCAAATACATTCATGTGTATACCTTTGACTTGTGGACCTTCTTCAAATTCAGGACATTTTGATAAATGGACCCAAACAATACGCCCGACGAAAAAATACGCCCCCGGCCCAAAAATGTTCCCCCGGGCGAAAAATGCGCCCCCGGGCGAAAAATGCGTGCCCGGGCGAAAAATGCGCGCCCGGGCGAAAAAAGCGCGCCCGGGCGAAAAATGCGCGCCCGGGCGAAAATGCGTGCCCGGGCGAAAAATGCGCGCCCGGGCGAAAAATGCGCGCCCGGGCGAAAAATGCGCGCCCGGCCGAAAATGCGCGCCCGGGCGAAAAATGCGCGCCCGGCCGAAAAATGCGCGCCCGGGCGAAAAATGCGCGCCCGGGCGAAAATGCGCGCCCGGGCGAAAAATGCGCGCCCGGGCAAAAAATGCGCGCCCAGGCGAAAAATGCGCGCCTGGGCGAAAAAGGTGGGCAAAAAAATTTATGCCCGGGCGAAAATTTCATGCCCGTGCGAAAACTGCGCGCCCGAGCGAAAATGCACGCCCGAGCTGAAAAATTTGTGCATTGGGGAAAAAATACACTCCCGGGCAAAAAATACGCTCCTAGGAAAACAATATGCTCCTAGGGAAAAAATACGTGCCCGAGCGAAAAATGCGCGCTTGGGCGGAAAATACCCGCCCGGACGAAAAATGCCCGTTTAGGCGAAAATTGCGCGCCCGAGCGAAAAATTTGCGCTCGGGCGAAAAAATCGTGCCTAGGGGAAAAAATGCGCCCCGGGAGAAAATGCGCACTCCGGAGAAAAATGCGTGTACGGACAAAAAATGTTCGTCCGGGCGAAAAATGGTCGCCCGGGCTAAAATATGCGTGCATGGCCGAAAAATGTGGGCTCGGGCGTAAAATGCACGCTCGAGTGAAAAATGTGATCCCGAGAGAAAAATGTGCGCCTCGTCTAAAAATTTGCTCCTTGACGAAAAATGCGGTCCTAGGCGAACAACAAAATTTGCGTTGATGTTTTTTTGAGAGAGTCGGCGATGCGCTGGTAGGCGTGGGAATCACGAATGAAGACCTCGTGAGGTGAGAATTGAGAGGGTCGTGTTTCTTCTATAAACAATTCCCCTGAGAATTGAAATGAATTCCAATTCCAGGTAATTTTATTTGTTCCGAACAGTCACAATTGAAATTTGCAATTGAATGTCAATTTCGAAGAAGCCCTAATTCTATCGAAATGAACTGAGCCTAAATAATTTTGTTTGTCAACGCTGAGTTAGGATTAGATGTAAGTGAAATAAAATAGGAAAAAATTGCATTAGAAATAATAAATTCATAATGTAATTCTAAAATTTATTAAAAAGTGTGGCTATTTTTTTAAAGACATAAGGTGTGGGGGGGGGGGGGCACAGGGCTCATCAAAGGAAATAACAGTGACAATGTGGAAAAATATTTACGTACGGGTCTCGTTCCCAAATGTAGGAACGGGTTTAAAATACAGTTGAAAATCAATACTAAAATACAGTTGTACCCTAAAAATACATTTGAAAAGTTCAATATTAAAATACAGTCGTACTTTAATATTTAACTTCAACTGTATTTTTTAAAGTACAACTGTATTTTTCTCTTGAAGTGCAACTGTATTTTAAACCCGTTCCTATATTTGGGAACGAGACCCGTCCCTAAAAATTTTCCGACAATGTGAGCCACCCAATTAATATCCCAACGAACGAAAGAGAACGAGAACGACCCCAGACCTCAGAGCTAATCCAGGATGTCAAACACAATAGGAAAATCCACTAACGAAGGCACAACCCCCTCGGAGGGTACTAATAAGAGGAGCGCAATCCCCCTCAAAAGTGAGCATATCCCAATCCCACGATAAGGCAAATTAACTAGCAGACAAGCTACAAGAGCCTCCACCATCGCAGCGCAACCAGCATGAGGAAAGAACCTCACTTGCCAATTATGCAAGGCACCCCCAGAATCCCATGAAATAACTCCCATCCCCACCCTATCAGGACCCTCATGCATAACACCATCAAAATTTACTTTTATCCCACCATCCACAGGGGGAACCCAATGAGAAATCCCAATTAGTCTCGAGGACTCCCCCAAACGTGAAGTCTTAGAAAAAGTAGAAAAGATAGACCGAGGAAAAATCACTGTCAATACAGCCGGTTGTGTCACCCCATCCCAAAATATTTTGTTCCTCTTCCACAAAAGAGCCTAGCATAGTGTCACAAACATCGCAAAAGAGTCGCACAAGAGCACCCGGAATGCCTTCCGAATCCAAAACTCCGGGATCCAACACTCCAACTTGAATTAAACCCGAGATACCAATAGAATGCCAAGAAGGAACCATACTCGGGCAGCTGAAAGGGGCATACAACACATCCTTATTAGGTGACCATAGAATGGACAGGCCAACAACTCCATCAAGTGTCGGCGTCGGAGATTGACCCCCGTGGGAAGAATATCACAAGCAAGCCTCAATAAAAAATTCCTCACCTGAGGAGGAACAACTGCCCTCGAAATAAATTTCCAATCTAGAAAACCAACGGAAGAGGACGTCTCTCTCGACTGATGAAACAAGTGATAAGTGCTCCGAACTATAAACAACCCATTACTAGAGTAATGTCAAACAAGCAGGTCAGAAGTCATAGCACACCCCACATACAAGGAGAGAATCATTGTCGCATCCTCCGCGGAAATGAGACCTCTCAAAAACACAATATCCCAACCTTTCCCATCAACAACATAAGTTCATCAACACATTCCGGGCAGTGAGCAGTGGTCCTAGGCGTCAACAACACGTAAGTTCGAAGAACGTGGAAACCACCTATCTTCCAGATTCCTATATCCCACCCAGATCCAACTGCAACCCGAGAACCCTCCCCCCCGCCCCCAGCACCCCAGCACCTCCCGGAATGTAAAATTACTAGCCCAACAAAGAGAAGGACAATCCCAAACTGGCGCCAAAGAGGTGACCCATTGGGAAGTAGCGAGCATAGTAAGAAGAACTAACCAATAAGTTTGGTTGATGAATAAATTTTCTTGCCTACTTCGCTAGGAGCGCTAAATTGAACCTAGACAAGTACCAAAAATCCCATCCTCCACGTGATTTTTTGAACATAATGCACTCAAGATCTCTGGTGTAAGCATGGACGAACATCCCCATCCTTCCACTAGAAGCGAGATAATCTCATCAATAAGAGAGCGGGGAAGCCTCAAACATCTCGTAACATATATATGAATGGATGTAAGCATATCTTTAATGAGGATCTCTATGCCTGCCTGAGACAACACCTCCACCTTCCAACCCTGAATCTGTTGCCATATACAATTTTTAATATATTTGAATGCAACATTGCGACACTGCCCGATGGTAGCCAACACCCATAAATGCATCTCTTGCTGGACACTTCTATTGACACCCAATATAACAACAATATCCACCACAACCTACTCCTGGATTGAGGTCCCAATCATGAATGATGATTTACTAAAGCTAATCACAAACCCCAACCCAGGCGTAAAACCACCCAAACTATCAGAAATGGTCTAGGCCTCCACCATACGCACACCACCAAAAATGAGAGTATCATCTACAACTAACAAATGAGAAATCTGAGAGGCAGAAGGATCCACCGCCACACCACATATCCGACCGTCCAGCTCTACACGAGCCAACATCCTACTAAGAAATTTTGAGCACATAATTAATAAGTAGGGATAAAGTTGATCACCTTACCGAAGCACCCTCCCAGGAGGAACCTTCCGAACTGCTCCCCATTCATCAGAAAAGATAGCACGGGAGAGGAGATGCACAACATAATAAGAGAAATAAAGTCCTTAAAACTCAGTTTCCAAGCGCCCTGACAAGAAAAGGCCACTCCACCCTATCATATGCTTTGGCAATATCTAGCTTGATAGCAAGACCACCCTCCGACAGCTGAGATGGCGTTTGAAGGCAGTGATTAATCTCATAAGCACATAGAATGTGTTTGTGATTAGCGGACCAAAATGATTACTTATTTAAATGGAGAGATTATATTATCCATGATCTGCCTAAGATGAAGGGATATACAGTTCGTTGTAATTCGATAAAGCACATTATACGAACTAATTGGGCAAATCCTTGATTTCTTCACGAGATTTTTCAGAAAACTTTATGTGCGTTTTTCTATCATTCTTGTGATTTAAAGGACTGGGTAAATCCTTATTGTGATGTTGATTGGAGTGGGTAACTCCTCGTTTTGGCACTCAAAGGATTGAGGTAATCCTATGTTTTCGTTCATTTGGGAGCAAATTCGACCACTTTCGGAATCGACATTTTGGTCGGAGTTCTCTCTTGGTGTTTTTTGTGCAAGTGCTACGAGTTAGAAAAAATATTGGTGTGGCTACGAGCTCTTGTGCGCATATGGTCAATCAGAGAGGTCTTGAAAGAATCATCATATTAACTATCACACACACTTCAACACGTAGGCCTGCATCACAAATTCTATCTTGAATTTTGAATTCAAAAATGAGAGACAAACTTTGTTAGTGTTTCCATTGTGATCTAGAAGTGGTCAAATAAGTAATCTCACTGCCAAACACAATATGAGCCTATGGAGTCGCACATATGAGTATCAGAGAAGTTGGAAAGGATTGTGTTGACAATGCTCATAAGTGATATGAGTGAAAGGGCAAGCCTGTGAAATTCTGAGTTTGGAGTTCTTTCAGCATGAGACCTATATGTGAATATAGATGACCAGGTAAGTTATCAAAAGACTCGAGGGTAATTCATCGAATGACATCATGATGTTTAGAGGAATCCATCTGAATTCATCGAGTATACTCTTGACATCTTAACGAATTGGACTTGGATTCGTCAAGTATACTCTTGACATATTGATGAATTAGACATGGATTCGTCGAGTATTCTCTTGATGTTTTAAAGAATTGGTTTGTCTGGATTCGTCAAGTATTCTCATGTTATCTTGATGAATGGATCTTTGATTCATAATATATACACGTGTCATCTCGATGAATGCTGTTAACTCCAGTTTGATTCTTTAAGTCTGATTTTGGACATGTTGTGGGTAATGGTTATTTCGGTATATATAGTGAGATAATTATTATCACGGGACATACTTGACCTAATCGATTGAGATCAGGAATATGACTTCTTCTTCCCGACAGAATAGTTCCGTAACCTAGAAGTCATAGCTACTACTCTGTGCCGCCAACCATCGCGATCCACTATTGTTACTGGAAAGTGTTTCTTAAGCTTCGTCTTCGTCACCACCACCTCTCTTTAATTGATCTAGGAATCCGTGGAGACGTTGAGGGCATTCCTTCTTCCAACCTAAATCTTATGTGAAAAGAGTCTAAGGGTTCTTCTTGCTTGTGTGGATACCCATAGAGGCGTTGATATACTTCTACGCTTGGAACTCTAGCTGAAGTGTCTGTCAAACTTCCTTGGAGCATCTTTGTTGAGTGGTGACTCAATCCCACTAAGGTATACTTTTATTCAAAGTTGTTTTTACTTCTTGATCAATGATTATCGCAAGATCCATTTATCTTTGGGTTTCTTATTTTATTCCGCTATGCACATGTGATGTGCATCCCACTAAGAAACTCAACAAGCTTGTCTACTCCATAAGGAAGATTTCTTGTGGATGTGTCCAATACATATAAATATGAAAATTTAGAAATATTTTTAAATGTTCAGATTTAGCCATTTTAACAAGTGTTGATGGTTTTATTTTGTGACACATCTGAGATGTATCTAAAATGAGAATTTTATAATTTTATTCTTTGTAAATATGCACATTGATTAAATGTTGATCATGATTAAGTGTTAATAAAGATCATGAAAATCCCTTAATATAATATTAAGTATGTGCTTGCCTTTTATGGATGACACTCTTCCTGCCTTGATCGATGAATTGTGGGCTTGCCAAAGTGATGAGTAATTATGATAGGCTTTTTACTATCATAATTGTAGTCATGTCACTATTTTCTACCTCCCTAGGTAGTAATTCGTGAGAATAGTTAAGAATTTTCATTATCATGATAGAAGAGCACAGTTAGGAGTTTCTATTATTTTATGTATTAAGATATTTACTTATCCTTCATTTTCCTAATGCAGGTATTGCTAACCAGTGGAACTAAAAGTCTCGGAGCAAACAAAGGAGTTCACGGATTCAACATGGCTGATGAAAGGACAAGAATTGGGCGAACACGGGTAGGCACACGCCGCTGTCCCTACCCGTGTCCTACTCTGGATGGACTAGAAGAAGTGGAAGAAAAAGACAGAGAACCACAGGGTGTGAACACGCCTGTGTGCTCACTCGTGTCCTTTTCGGGATGAATTCAACATCTGCTGCCAACCAACCCATGTGCGAAGAACACGATGAGCAACACGGTCGTGTCAGTACCCATGTCAGATGACACGGACCACAACCAGACATGCCTATTCGTATGGAAATGCCCTAGAACCGTCAACACGGCCTATGACACATCCTTGTTGGAACTCGTGTCTGACCTGTTTGCAAGGAGACTATAAAAACCTGTGTAAAAAATTATAATCAGGACTTTTGGATCATTTCAATTGGAGAACTTCTAGAGGACGAAAGTTGAGCACAAAGAGATGGAGGAATTGAAGGAGATTTTTGTTATGCTTTTAATCTTTCATGTATCTCTTTTAATCTTTCCTTTCTCTTGGTGATCTAACTTTATTTATCTTTTATTTTGCATGAAACTTTTTATTTGAACAATTCGATAATCATGTATGTTCTTGTTTTCATCAAATTTGTTGTATTTTATTCGTATGTAGGATTTAAACAAAGAGATTTATCCTAGTATGAATGTGGTTTTTTGTTTTACCTGAATTCCAACTTTTTAGATTAAGAAATTGGAAGGTTATGATTTTGTTTAATGTTCATATTTAGGGGCTATTTCTCTTTGTATTTCAAATTTCATGATCGAGAGATATGATGTTTGGAAAATTGTACTACGGATAAATGGATCATGGTATTTTAGAGATATGATTTCATGAATTTATGTATTAGATAGGTTAATTTTTTAATTCAAATTTGAGTGTTATAAATTGTTCGAGAGAAAATTTACTCAACTTAGGTTTAGATTTGAATTCTCGAGAGAGAATTTGATAAATGTTTAACCCTTACAATACAATGAACTTGATAGTCTTGTTATTTCATGATTGCATAGAATTGAATTAATGATCAATTATATTCATGTGAATGCCCCTAGACTTTTGGCTTTTTATCTTTAATCTCCAATGTTTCTTTATCCAAGTAGTCATAGTTAGGTTATTTAGGTTAAAAATCAATTTTAATTATAGGTATGATAATAAAGTGAGGGTGAGTACGAGTATTTTAAAAGGACCTGCGGAATACGATACGAGATGTAGATTTCTCCTATACTATGATTCATAGGTGTACTTGCCTGAAAGTTAAATTAATCTAGCTTATGCCCATCTTCATAGTTTATATTAGAGTGTAGAATGAATCCGCATCAAGTTATACTTAGTAATCATAAAGTTTTTGGCGCCATTGTCGGGGACTCGTTTTTTAATATTTTGAAAGCTTAAACTCTATTAATCTAGCATTTTTTCTTACTAACAAATAACTGTAAATTAGTTTATAGTATAGTTTTATGGCTTAATACTGTTTTGTAGTCTGTTAGTCTATGACCAGGGGGAGAAATTCTGGGCTAGCACCATTTCATCTTGACCCGGAATTAATTATTCATAACACTAACTAAAGGGACATGGGAACTAATACCACAGATATTTCAAATGAAATTTCAGAAGAGGAAACAGTAAACCAAGGAGAGCATCATCCAGAAAATTCTGATAACATGGAAAACTAGAACGAGCAAACCATGTCTGACTTTGTTATACCAATCTCAGGGTACCGGGTCCAGCATTGTTATTAGACCACCAATTGCCACCAACAATTTCGAATTGAAGCCGAGTGTTATATAGATGGTTCAACAGTATGTCCAATATGATGGCCTACATGATGAGGATCCCAACACACGTTTAGTCAGATTCTTGGAGATATGTAATACATTCAAGATCAATGGTGTTTCCAATGATGCCATTCGATTAAGTTTGTTTCCGTTCTCACTAAGGCACAAGGCGAAGTAGTGGCTCAACTCATTACCTAGAGGGTCGATTACTACTTGGGACATGATGGTTGAGAAGTTTTTAATGAAGTATATTCCACGGCGAAGACTGTAAAGCTAAGGAATGACATCTCTACATATGTTCAATTGGAATCTAAATCGTTATACGAAACATGAGAATGATTCAAGGATCTATTAAGGAGATGTCCCCATCATGCCATGCCTTCAGGGCTTCAGATTCAGGCTTTCTATAATAGTCTTAATCCAGCAACAAAACAGATGATCGATGCGGCTAGTAGGGGCACCTTGAATAATAAGACACCCTAAGCGGCTCAACAATTGATAGAAGACATGGCAATGAACAACTATCAATGGACTACTGTGAGACCAAAGCCTAATAAGCCTGCAGGAATGTATGAAGTTATGCCGTTACTGCCTTAGTTATTCAAGTGGAGAAGCTTCACAAGAAGATGGACAACCTTTCTTTAGCATCACCCTTTATGGTACCTCAACAATGTGACCCTTCACTTAGTGGAATGCCTAGTGGTGAACCTCAAGTGCAAGAACATGTTTGACTATATGGGTAATAATACCAGACCCCTTTCAACTAAGAAAACAACCATATAGTTTTACATATAATCCTAGATGGAGGAACCACCCCAATTTCTCTTGGGGAGGCAAGGCAAGCAACCTATGTTTGGACAACAACAACAACCAGAGCAAGGGAAGCCAACATTGGAAGATGTACTTACAAGTTCATGCAAAATACTGATGTAGCCTTCCAGAATCAAGAGGGCTTAATTCAAAATTTGGATAACCAGATTGGTCAGCTCGCTAGGATTGTATCTGAAAGACAACAAGGAACACTTCAGGTAATACTGAGACAAACCCGAAGGAGCATGCAAAAGCAATCCAGTTGAGGAGCGGAAAGGAGCTACAAGACCCAGGCTTACAAAGGAAGCACCCCAAGAGGAGTCTAGCGATGAAGCACCAAACGACATGAACGTGAAACTAATAGAGTATCAACCAGCAATACCATTTCCATCTAAGCTGAATAAGGAGCGCATGGATGCGCAATATGGTAAATTTTTATCTATGTTTAAACAATTGTATGTCAATTTACCTTTTCTAAAATCATTCAAATGCCAAAGTATGCTAAATTTTAAAGGATTTAATTTCAAATAAAAAAGAAAATAGAAGAATTATCTTTAGTAACACTTAGTGAAGAATGTTCTGCTATTTTGCAAAACAAATTACACAAAATCTTAAGGATCCCGGTTCATTTTCAATTCCATGTTTAATCGGTGATTTACAAGTGAATAAAGCTTTAGCAGATTTAGGAGCTAGTATAAACTGAATGCCTTATAAACTATATTTGAAACTAGCTCTAGGAGAACTTAGCCCGACTAGAATGAGTATTAAACTAGTAGATCGGTCAGTTATGTATCCTAGAGGAATAGTAGAGGATGTATTGGTTAAGGTAGATAAGTTTATATTTCCTGCCGATTTTGTTATTCTAGATATGGATGAAAATATCAAAGTGCCACTTATACTAGGTCGTCCATTCCTAGCCAAATCTAGAGCTCTTATTGATGTTTTTGACGGTAAATTAGTTTTGCGAGTAGGGGAAGATGAAATCACTTTTCAAATTGGCAATACTGTGACACAATCTTTAGATAATGACGATTATTACTATTTTTCTCATGGTTTTGATAATTTTATGACTTCTATAAATTATGATTATTATTATAGAGATCCTTTAGAAATTTGCATCACTAACTGTTATCTAGAAGATAAAAATAGTGAAGACATTGTTGAACATTTATTTCTTCTAGATAATTTCGTTTCGATGAATAGAACGATTGAGTATAGTTTGATTATAGAAGCAGATTGTGAAGTTCATAAGAATAATACTAATGATCCAGGGGTAGTAGAACTTAAAAAATTACCGGATCATCTTGAGTATGCATTCTTAGGAACTAATTCTTCTTACCCAATTATTATTTCTTTAAATCTTTATAATAATGAAAAAGCTAAATAAATAACTGTGCTGATGAAATATAAAGGTGCAATAGCATGGCAGTTATTTGATATAAAAGGTATCAACCCTAGTTTTTTCACTCACAAGATCCTTTTGGAAGAAAACTATAAACCTTCTATTCAACTGCAATGCAGGCTTAACCTAAATATGAAAGAGGTAGTTAAGGCTGAGATTGTAACGTTGTTAGATGCTGGAATGATATACCATATTTCAGATAGTTCATGGGTTAGTCCTGTACAAGTCGTTCCTAAGAAGGGTGGTCTAACTATGGTAGCAAACGATAAGAATGAGTTAATTCCAACGCAAACTATAACGGGTTGGCGTGTCTATATTGACTATAGGAAGTTAACCAATGCCACTAGGAAAGACCATTTATCTCTATCTTTTATTGACCAAATATTAGAATGATTATCAGGGCATTCTTATTATTATTTTCTAGATGGACTCTCTGGGTATTTCCAAATTCCTATAGCCACAAAATACTAGGAGAAAACAACATTCACTTGCCCATTCGGTACATTTGCCTATAGACATATGCCATTAAGTTTATGTAATGCCCCCGCCACTTTCCAGAGATGCATGTTAGCCATTTTCAATGAATATGTTGAAGATATCATGGAAGTGTTCATGGATGATTTCTCTGTGTTTGGTGACTCATTTGATTTGTGTTTGAATAATTTAGAGAAAGTTCTTAGGAGATGTGAGGAAACAAACCTATTGCTTAGTTGGGAGAAATGCCATTTTATGGTGCAAGAAGGGTTAGTTCATGGCCATAAAATCTCAAGCCAAGGAATTCAAGTATATAAAGCAAAAATAGAAACCATAAAAAAAGTTACCACAACCAACCTCCATTAAGGCAGTGAGAAGCTTCTTAGGACACGCTGGATTCTACTACCGGTTCATTAAAGACTTCTCTAAAATTGCTAAACCACTTACTAGACTTTTAGAGAAAGACATACTTTTTATTTTCAATCAAGAGTGTCTGCATGCCTTTGAATTCTTAAAAGAAAGACTAATTAATTCACCTATTATGATCGTAACTGATTTTACTCAGCCTTTTGAGATCATATGTGACACTAGCAGTTTTGCGGTAGGAGCTGTTTTAGGACAACGTCGAAACAAACACTTTCACTCTATATTTTATGCTAGCAAAACACTTAATAATGCACAGAGAATTATATAACTATTGAAAAAGAACTCCTAGCAGTGGTATTTGCCTTTGATAAATTTAGATCATTTTTAACATTGTCTAAGGTGGTAGTATACATAGATCACTCTGCCCTTAGATATTTGCTAGCCAAAGCGGAAGTAAAGCCTCGTTTAATCCGTTGGGTTCTTATATTACAAGAATTTGATTTAGAAATTAGGGATAAACAAGGAGTAGAAACCTTAGCGACAGACTATCTCTCAAATTTATAAAATCCACTACGAGCAATGTTAGATGAATCTGAGATTTCTGATACATTCCCTGAGGAGTCATTATTTTCCTTATCTACAAATATAAATCCTTATTATCTGTGGTTTGCCGATTATGCAAACTACCAGGTGGCTAGGGTCCTTCCAAAAGATTTTTCATATCAGCAGAAAAAGAAATTTTTCTCTGATTTGAAATATTACTTCTGGGAGGACCCTTTTCTTTTTCGGATATGTGCAGATTCTGTTATTCGAAGGTGTGTATCAATAGAGAAGGGTTGGAAAATCCTGGAGCAGTGTCATTCAGGTCCTACTAGTGGTCACTATGGAGCAAATCGCTCGGCCAAAAAGGTTCTTGATTCTGGTTTTTATTGGCCCCTTCTATTCAGGGAAGCCCAAAGGTATGTGCTTTTATGTGATTCTTGTCAGAAATCAGGTAATATTTCTAAATTACATGAAATGCCGCAAAATTTTATTCTTGACTATGATGTATTCGATGTGTGGGGAATATATTTTATGGGACCATTTCCAGTTTCTTACGGGAATAAATATATTTTGGTAACCGTAGATTATGTATCAAAGTGGGTTGAGGCACAAGCCTTGCCTACTAATGATAGTAGAGTAGTAATCCAATTTTTGAAATCCTTATTTGCACAATTTAGCACACCACGTGCACTTATTAGCGATAAGGGTTCACATTTTTGTAATCTACAGCTAGACAAAGTATTACAAATATATGGAGTTGCACATAGGATAGCCACACCTTACTGTCCACAAACTAGTGGTCAAGTTGAAGTTTCAAATAGAGTACTTAAGAGGATCCTAAAAAAATCTATAGAAGGGAATAGGAAGCAATGGTCTAGGAAACTAAACGATTGTTTGTGGGCATATAGGACTGCCTTCAAAACACCTATAGGGAACACCCCCTTTAGATTAGTCTATGGTAAATCATGTCACCTGCCTATAGAATTAGAACGCAAGTCGTATTGGGCAATACACTCTTTAAATTTTGATACTAATTCTATAGGCAAGACACAGAAACTTTTGCTTAACGAATTAGATGAGTGGAGAACCATGGCCTATGAGAACTCTCGGATTTATAAGGAGAAGACTAAACTATTCCATGACCTTCACCTTCGCAAACCCAAGACATACCAAAAAGGTGACCAAGTTCTCCTTTTTAATTTCAAACTGCGTTTATTCCCAAGGAAGTTAAGGTCTAAGTGGTCTGGCCACTTCCAAATCAAAGAAGTCTTTCCCTACGGCACCGTCGAGCTAACCTACCCTGAGAAGGGCGATTTTAAAGTCAACGGGAACCGACTAAAACTTTACTATGGTGCACTTCCTTAAGATATCTCCCGTTAAGAAACATGCCTCCGTCTAGACTAGGATTACGTAAAATGTAGTGATATTTCAAAGTTTATAAATTTTATAGTATAAATCTAGTTAGATTTTAATGTAAATTTTTTTTAATGAAAATCACTTAGGAGGAAATTCCCAATTCAGAGGAGGACACGGGTTACCAAACGCCCGTGTGCAATGTCGTGTCCATCACATCCCCTTGGACCCAGCCGTGTTCTATTAAAAAAATGACAAAGTCAATTTTATCCCGAGCACCACACGGGTTAACACACACCCGTGTGTGTTGCCGTGTTCTTAAGCGCTCATTTTCCCATAAGCATTCAGAGAAGGACACGGGTACACACACACCCGTGTTGGTGCCCGTGTGCCTATTCTTATCTTGACGAAATATATCACGAGCAGTACATTGGTATCCACACGGCCGTATTTGTAGCTGTATCACTTGTCGACGATGTTCATCCCGAGAAGGACACGGCCTGACACCCGGCCATGTTTAAACCCGTCTCTCATTCAACGAATTCTTTCCCAAGAAGGACACGGCTACCTACCCAGCCGTGTCTCTTACCGTGTGTATTTTAATGCCTAGCGATAGAGCAGGACACGGGTCGCTACACGCCCGTGTTGTTGACCGTGTTCGCCTAACGCGATGCTTTCCCGCCACTTTGACCACACGTCTCATGGGAGACCGTGTTTCACGCCGGTAAATATTCCCTAATATGGGTGCACACACGACCCTGTGTACACCCGTGTTCATCTTCTATAAATAGGGATCCGAGCTGTTCATCATCATCATCATCCCCTTGCTTCAACTTTCATCTCCTACACCTTCTCAGCCCAGATCCGGTTGATGCTTTTAGCCTTCAAAGTTTATGGATCCGCCTAGCTCCTCTCTTCACGAAGCATTCCTCCTGGGTAAATTTTTTTGGGTTTATGTTCTTTTTTAACCTCTTATTCCTCTCCACTCTCTTCACCTTCTTCTTATTCTCATTTCCTCATTTGTCCTTTCCTGTTATCTCTTCTTTATGTCTTAACATCCTTTCATGTCCACAGATCATGTCTTCATCATGTTCCCAAGGCGGTCGCCGACATCGCCCGGAGCTTCAAGCATTGTCTACGGAGAGGCGCGATGCCGCTGCACCACTGGAATTCACGAATCCAGTGCATATAAGTCTCTACAACCGTCTCCAGTCTAAAAAAGTTCCAGGACATTCGCTCGATAGACTGGGACGTATTGGAAGAAATTAGTCTAGCGGGAGATGTTAGAGAGTTAATATCCCTAGTGGGGTGGAAAGAATTCTTTATTATAGAGGAGCTAGGCTTTAAGGAACTCACACTCGAGTTCATGCTGTCCTTTTATTTAAACCTTAGACCAACCTTCACTGAGCATGGAAATGTCAAAGAAGGGATCATCTCGTTTCGAGTAGCGGGCACCACATATACACTCACTCTTCTCCAGTTCACCCAATACCTAGGGGTGTATGAGGACTCATTCCTCTTTAGTGCCTCCTACCCCGAACTTTATTTCGATCTCCCCACCCGTGACCTTGCCTCCAACATTTGGGCTCGAATGACCTTTGACCTAAAACTCTATGAGGCTAAGAGGTATAAGGCCTACAAGCTGCGTTCTCCTGCTCTCCACTGCATACACCACCTACTTAGCCACACCCTTAGCGGCCAGGGCAAAAAGCTCCAGTATAGTAAGCAGGTACGATATGCTATACCTATAAAGCATGTCGTCGCGTTAACCCATCCATCTGGGTTATATGCTCGCCCAGTTCATCCTTCACCAGGCCGACAACTCATGCATAGGGTCTATTTGTGTAACACCCTACATTACTCGCCTGGCGAAGAATATGAACATATTCTCGTCCCTTCCCCCGATGACCATGGTGTCAAAGACTGTGCCTATCACTATGGCCAGTCTTCGATCCCTCCGCCTCGTAACTGCCCGTAAGGGCCGGGGTGGGGTTATATATTCCCTTGCGAGACGTGGACCTCATGCGGATGACGACAATGACGATATGGTAGATCCTGACCTCGATGAGCCACTAATTCCCCCAGCCTGGTCTACCTACACTCAGGGAGAGTCTTCTACTGCCCATCCTTGACCGCAATCTCAGTACGCGCGTGATTTACAGCATTTCTATGAGACCTAGCTCTCACTGCGCCTTCAAACTATAGAGGAGTCCCAGAGGAGGACTGAGGAAGCCATAGTTAAGATCCGGGCTCACTTGGGGATATCCAGCCCGCCACTAGCAGCTCCTCGCCCACCTCACTTCCAGGACGATCAGGGCGACCATCCTGAATATTTTTGATCTGTATCATTTTTTTGTGGACATGTATTTAGTCACCTACTTTATTATACCTGCATTATCAGTTAAAATATATAAAATTACAATTGCTCCTTTTACTTCGTGTGCTCTTTTATATTCATGGTAGTCAATTCTTTTTTATATATTAGTGAAATTGCTTAGTTCTTTACATTATAATGAGGGCATTTCAATATATTAAGTCTGAGGGTGGATGTTCTTCAATTTTATAATTTCTGTGATGGACATGATTACAATTAGTTATATTTTTGCTATCATAGTACTCAAGGTTGTTATACATCCCTACTAATTTTTTTTTACTCCTTTAAGCTTTCATTAATTCAATCATTTGGGATTTTAAATATCTACTTTACTTTTGCACGCTGATTAAAATAAATTGATGTAGACTCTTTGAGTGTTCCAATTTGTTGATTAGTAATTATGTATAGAAATTCATTAGCCTAATTTTCTCTATATAATTAATTCTTAAGATTAATCCTTTATATTATTAACTATCAATCACACTATTTTAGAACATATAACTATCTATAATAAAGTGAGTCGATGAGTGTAACATTTTGATTGTATTGTATTAGGGAATTAAAATAAAGAATACTCTCTATTGGTGTCTAGAACTTACCCTCTAGCAACCCTCAAAACTTTTGCATAGGTTAATTGGTGAGGGCGAAAATGACTTAGGCCTCCTTTTGGATAGCTTGAGCCTTACAATCCCAAAACCTTAAACATTATACCCTTGCACACCCAATTTGGACCTAATCCCTATGCCTTTTGATACTCTACTACTAAAATTCACCAAGGCCAAATCCTTACCTATTAGCACACCTATCATTATTACCTTCCTGAAATGAGTTTGTTCATAGTGATATGTGTCTTGAGTGCATGTATATTTGCACACACTTGGAATGATCCCTACTATGAACCCTTAAAAAACATAGTGATATGTGGCCTGAGTGCATGTATATTTGTACCCATTTGGAATTATCCCTACTATGGACCCTTGGTTAAGAAAAATAAAAATATAGAGTATCCATCAAAACTATGGGAAGTATAATAATTGCAAAGTCTGGGGGTGCTTTTATAACATTGATGTATGTTAAGGTATTTACAAAACAAAAGGCTCAATCGTGATCTAGGTGTGATAAAAACCATCGAATTTATCTTTGATTACCCCACCTATAATCCCCTATCCTACGGCAATAAGTCCTAAGGATCCAACCTCACTTATTCTAACTAGTGCCGTGGATAGGGTGTGAAAAGGCAAGCTCATGACTATCAATATTGGTACTTATAAGTTTTGAAATACTAATGCATATCTTATTGAGATTGTTATTTTCTCCTCACAATTATTATGGATGACTATACTCGTATTTCTAAAAATGAGGGAAAGATAGTTAACAAATATATAGGAGGAATTTTAAGATAAAGGTATATTTAGAAAAGTTTGCTATACTATTTCCTATACAATTACGACATCAAATTTCTCGTTAAATTCATAGAAACCAATGTGCGGAAGAAAAATTATTTATTGGTAACCCAAGTGTTTAAATTAGTTTGCTTAGGGACAAGCAAACAACTAAGTCTGGGGGTATTTAATGAGTACAATTATAATAGGCCTTTTACTATCATTATTGTAGTCATGTCCACTATTTTCTACCTCCCTCAGTAGTAATTTCGTGAGAATAGTTAAGAATTTGCTTTATCATGAATAGAAGAGAATAGTTAGGAGTTTCTATTATTTTATGTATTAAGCTATTTACTTTTTTCTTTCATTTTCCTAATACAGGTATTGCTAACCAGTGGAACTAAAAGTCTCATAGTAAACAGAGGAGTTCACGGATTCAACATGGCTGATGACAGGATAAGAATTAGGCGAACACAGGTACGCACACGCCCGTGTCCCTACCCGTGTCCTACTCTTGATGGACCAGAGGAAGTGGAAGAAAAAGACAAAGAACCACACGGGTGCGAACACGCCCGTGTCCTTTTTGGGATGAATTCAACATCTGCTACCAACCAACCCGTGTACGAATAACACAATGAGCAACACATCCATATCAGTACCCATGTCAGATGATAGAACCCACGACCAGACATGCCTATTTGTGTGGAACCGCCCTAGAACAGTCAACACGGCCTGTGACACAGCCGTGTTGGAACCCGTGTCTGACCCTGTTTTCAAGGAGACTATAAAAACCTATATAAAAATTATAATCAGGACTATTGGATCATTTCAATTGGAGAACTTCTGGAGGACAAAAGTGGAGCACCCAAGAGAAGGAGGAATTGAAGGAGATTTTCGTATGCTTTTAATCTTTCATGTATCTCTTTTAATCTTTCCTTTCTCTTGGTGATCTAACTTTATTTATCTTTTATTTTGCATGATACTTTTTATTTGAACATTTTGATAATCATGTATGTTCTTGTTTTCATAAAATTTGTTGTATTTTATTCGTATGTAGGCTTTAAACCAAAGAGATTTATCCTAGTTATGAATGTGGTTTTTGTTTTACCTGAATTCCAACTTTTTAGATTGAGAAATTGGAAGGTTGTGATGTTGTTTAAATGTTCATATTTAGGGGCTATTTCTCTTTGTATTTCAAATTTCATGATCGAGAGATATGATGTTTGGAAAATTGTACTACGGATAAATGGATTCACGGTATTTTAGAGATATGATTTCATGAATTTATGTATTAGATAGGGTAATTTATTTAATTCAAATTTGATTGTTATAAATTGTTCGAGAGAAAATTTACTCAACTTAGGTTTAGATTTTGAATTTCTCGAGAGAGAATTTGATAAATGTTTAACCCTTACAATACAATGAACTTGATAGTCTTATTATTTCATGATTGCATAGAATTGAAATAATGAGCAATTATATTCATGTGAATGCTCCTAGACTTTGGGCTTTTTATCATCTTTAATTCTCCAATATTTCTTTATCCAAGTAGTCATAGTTAGGTTTATTTAGGTTAAAAATCAATTTTAATTATAGGTTTGATAATAAAGTGAGGGTGAGTACGAGTATTTGAAAAGTCCCTGTGGAATACGACACGAGATGTAGATTTCTCCTATACTATGATTGATAGGTGCACTTGCCTGAAAGTTAAATCAATCTAGCTTATGCCCATCTACATAGCTTATATTAGAGTGTAGAATGAATCTGAATCAAGTTATACTAGTAATCATCACAAAGCAATGTGCATTAATCTATCCCGGTAAGGGTGCGAGCGAATAATTATGATATCCCACTATCGACATTGGGTCCAACTTAACTAGGGGGCTTCAAATGTTTAGTTTCTAGAGGCATAAGGTTAGCATATAACATATGATGGATGCGAATAAATAGTTATTCACTAACCATACTAGAGTTGCACGATGATGCAATCGACAAAGGTTGCTTACCTAAATAACCACATTATGGGTGATCGGCCATAACTGACTTATGATATTGGTGAAATATAGATCTTGATCACTAATAAGAAGCTCGCATAAGCTCCCAGAATTGATATTAAGGGTTATCAATTTGAATAAAATAGTGGGATTTTTTTAATAAAAGTTCATATTAAAATAAAATGTCTTTTGAAATATAGTGCTAAAACTATTTTTCATTAATTTTGTAGAATTTCTTTGGCAACTTGTTCGCAGTCCACCCTATCCCATCGAGCCATCCTTGAGAAGGACAAGCTCAATGAGACAAATTTCATTGACTAGTGTAGGAACCTTAGAATTGTTCTCAAATAAGAGTGTAAGCTTTGTCTTGAAAGAAAAAACCCTCTGATGAGCCAGTTGCTTTTGCCTCTCATGCAGATATAGAAGCTTATAAGAAATATGGAGACGATTCAATAGATTTTGAATGCCTTATGCTTGCTACCATGAACTTTGAGATTTAGAAGCAACATGAGAACATCTGTAGTTATGAGATAATCGAGAACTTGAAGAAAGTGTTTCAAGGGCAAGCTCGATAAGAAAGGTTTAATATCTCTAAGGCATTATTTAAGTGAAAGATGGGAGTCGAGACCCAATCGGGACTCATGTACTCAAGAAGATTGTGTGTATTGAGAAACTTGAGAGACTGGGCTTTTCTTTGGGCACAGAGTTAGCAACTAATCTAATCCTTCAATCGTTGTCAAATAGTTATGAGCAGTTTGCACAGAACTACTATATGAATGATATTGACAAGACACTGCCCAAGCTCCTAGGCATGTTGAGAACTATCGAGATAAATATGAAGAAGAACAAGTCTACTAGACCCATATTGATGGTGCATAAAGGCAAGGGAAAGGCCAAAGGATCCACGAAGACTAAGGTAGAACCTAAGTCATATCTTTATCTAAAATCTTAAACAATGAAAAGTAAAGTCTTGGCTAAGAAAGGAAATGCCACCATTATGATAAGGTAAGTCACTGAAGGAGGAACTATCCTCTTTATCTTGAATATTTACAGTAGAAGAAGGGAAGTTTGACTTCCGCTTCAGGTATTTTCATTATAGAGATAAATCTTTTTACTCCTTCATTTTGGGTATTGGATACCAGATGTAGTTCTCACATTTGTACAAATGTGAGGTCAAATGCACAAATGCATATACAAGCCTCTCACATTCTCGTACTCCTAAGCACCCAAGGGCTCCAACTGAGTCCCTTCATAATACATCTTACTAGTGCCCTTAAGCACGCAGGGGCATCACCCAAAGTCCCTTTTTACCTCAACATAGAATGCCTCAATATTTGTATCCGCCATTATCAACATTAGATTCAGCTTAATGAAATAGCATTGATCCTCAGTAAAATCACAGAATATTATTTATCTCATTATATCAATCAGAATGTATTCTATCATAGCTTAGATCTAGCATTTCAATCATGTTCACAAATCTTTAACCTCAATCAGGTTCCAATACCCCATATTCACACATGTAAATTATAATAAGTGATTAGAAAAAAACTCCACACGTTTACTCCAAATCTTATGAAACTCAACGGAGTCAACAAAACATCATCAAGTGCATGTCACCCAATTCATATGCATCAGATAGATATTATATTCAAAGAATTATAAAAAATCTGCATAACATCTGTAACATTCTGATTCGCGCTAGGCCCCTTGTGTGTGTTTTTGGTGTCAAAAGAGCTGGTGTAGGCTCAGGGGGTGCATGCGATCAGGTACGCACTCGCGGGGAACAAGGAAATAGGCTGAAAACTTGTGTTAAGCTTGACGCGGGTAGGGACACGGGCGTATCCCTACCCGTGTTCAGTGGCGTTGAGTGACTATGGTGCTGAGTGTTTCTGAAATGGCATTGAGTGGTGTGTCCTGAGAAGGACACGGGTAGTGACACGAGCATGTCCCTTCCCGTGTTCAGTGGCGTTGAGTGACCATGGCTTTGAGGGAAATGGCTCTGAGTGTTTTGTCCAAAGCAGGGCATGGGTAGAGATACAGGCGTGTCCCTATCCATGTTCTATGGAATTGAGTGCCATGGCTTTGAGTGACATGGATTTGAGTTTGTTAAGAGAAGGACACGGGTAGATACACGTGTGTGTCCCAATCCGTGTGCTCTAAGGCGAGCAAGATGAGAAGTGTCCCGACCAGGATACGGTTATTTACACGACCATAACCACGACTGTGTCACCTGGACAGGGGTACCGACATGAGCGTGTCAGTACCCATGTATGAGCATGAAATGTCAGTCAAACCGCTGATGACGTTTCGCCAGGACTGAACACGGGTAAGGACACGACCGTGTCCCTACCAGTATCACTTCTGTATAAAAAGGAAAAGTGAAACCCTGCTAATCTCATTCTCTTCCCAAACACTATTTTTTGGTGGGAGATTTCTGGAGGAGGAGACCTTGCTTGAGCAAACCTTGGAGGAGGAGAAACGCCACCGCAGTCAAGGAAAAAGCATGACGCCGAGGAGGATGACAAGATCCATGGCCGGAAATGGTGGTACCGCTGGAATTGAGGTGAGCTTCCTCCCCTCTCCCTTGGTGCTAGATCCTTAGATATTCTTAAGCGAGACATTGACTCAAATGAGTCTTGATGTGTGAGGAGAAAGTTTTTAGGAAGGCCTATCTAGAACTTTTGTTCTAATGACTAGTCATCTTCAACCTCCCCTTCTTCAAAGTGATGATGGGGGTGGATTCGTGAAGAGGAATGGCCTTGAGAGGGAGAATAAGGGTGGAGGAACTTCTGGTTGCGATTTGGGGTGATCGGCTTGAGGAGGAAGATGAACCGATGTCGTCCATTCTGCTTCAAGATGTGTGAAAAATCTGTGTTCTACACGCCGCGACCTTCTTTGATGTTTTCAGGCAAGAAATGTACCGATCTAGGCTTTTGACTAAACATGAAAGTTGTAGCCCTTGAAATTACCTTTCTAATGAGTGGTTACACGTCTTCAGTTGAAGCTTGTAGCCACAGTAATGTCTGATCGAAGTAAGGGCTGTAGACTAAGCGCACAGAAATTGTATTCTATATGTTGTAGGTTTTGGAGCAAATTTCATGTGGGTTATATTCTGATCTGGGTTGCAGGCTGAACATGAAAATTGTAGCCAATGGAAAGACCTTTCCATCGAGGGGTTACAAGCACTCACCGGATCACTATAACCATGGGAATCCTCGGTTGAAGTTGCTGTCCAGATTTATTCTGCACCTAAATTTCTGGGTAGTGTATAATATGGATTTAGATTCGGTGGAATTAATGTTGCAATCTAACTCGAGGTTCGGGTGAACTCTTTTGTGGTAAACATCATAGTGATATGAAGGTTGAAGTTTATTAATTTGAATTCATATAACGAGTTGTGAAGCAAGCTTAATTGAACGAAAGTGCTTGATAAAAATTGGTAAACAATCATTTATGCGCATTGTTTTATATTATGTTGAAATCATTCTGAAGGACATGTAGATGAATAAACTATGGCCATGATGTATGTTGAATTGATTGAATGAAATTTAGTAGTCCAATGCTTAGAGTGTCGTCTCCCTACGGGTAGCATTGTGGAAGTTAGTAAGTGCGGTGTTAGCCGTCACTAGTCGGGATGGTGTTAAGATGAGTAAAGTGGATGGTTGGGCTTGGTCCTCGTGCTTTTTCCGAGGCTTCTTCCATGCCATGGTGTTGTGGAATTGCATGCGGTATGAGTCAACATGCGGTGTCGTAATCCCGAGTTAAGGATAGTGTGGCAGGTTTACGGGCTCGCCAATCATCACACTGATGGGAGTTGATAGATAGACTTTGGGTGGTTGGGCTTGGTCCTCGGTGTTCATGTCCCGGGGCTCATTCCGTGCCAAGTAAATGTTTGGGCTTGATCCTCGTGCTCATTTTCGAGGCTCCTTCCGTGTCACACAATATGCAAGTTTGGGGCTTGGATCTTGGTGCACATCTACCCGAGATACCTGCTGGGCCACAGTACGCAGGTGAGCTCCGCTGTTGTGTTCTTAGCGTTGAGGCGTACAGAGGCCTATGTGAAGTAGTGTGGATACCCACTTAGTAGTGTAAGTGCCCATTCTACTGTCACCGTCTGGCCACGACGTATGACGCCTGAGAGGTTAACTACCTGCTCGAGAAATGGGAACTACGACTCTGTGTCGACATAGCAACTGCATGTGCATGAACATGGGTGAGTCATTACATCGCATACATAACATTGCACCTCATTACATACACAAGACCCTCATCGTATAAGTTTGTATGAGCACTCCTATATGATGAGTTACTTACTGCTGAAGAATCCTCAACCTCTAAGTCTGTATGGGCATTCATATAAGTTAAGTTACCTTTGCTATAGTATTACTCACGTGTTGTAATAGATGGTAAAAATGCTAGAATAACCTATTACTTGATTATACACTGCTTCATATACGTATTGATACCATACCTATACAACTTGCTTGTTTATAATCCGACTTTTTATATACAAATTATATCCTATTCCTTTCTCCGCCCGGTGCCGAGGAGTCGCCGGGGGAGCAGATGTGAAGCCATTTAGTCTTTATGACTAACAGTTGCTACGTCTTCCTTTTTAGGAGGATACACCGCAGGTGGAGCAGCAGCAGACTATGCAGCCGGACAGCCAGGCCAGGACGACAGGGCCTGAAGGGACGGTGCCGTCGCTACCGTCTGTTACAGATGTGAGTGTGTGAGAGTTTTGATGTAGCCTTTAGGGCAACTTTATACCTTTACTCTGATTTTATAGAAGCATGTTTAGCTTCTCTTTTGTTGTACTTTTGGACTTATAGCTTGTGTGGATTTGACTTCTTCATATTATTTTGGTTGGGTTGGCATATATATATATATTGATATTGGTTGTAGCCGGCAGAATAGGTGTCTTGTGGTACAGGCTAGCCCGAGTGTTAATGCTACCCTAAGGCAGCTATTCTTGGCATAAGACCCCTCTCGTGCCATGTTTTGTGTCCCAGGAGGGGGGGGGTCTTACAAAATCATTTCAACATAGCAACTACAAACACACTTTTAGGGAGCTACAAAACTCCCCCGAAAAAGTGTAACCATCCGTTGGAAAGGTATTTTCGAAGGATATAACTTTCGTGGTTAGCTCGAGAGTGAATTAGACTGAATTATATCTAAAATCGTACTTAAAGTCTGCTACACAAATAAAATGATTTATGTACAACACTTTTGTACGCATCATAAAGATGTATGAATGACATCGGTTCATCTACTTCCTCCATCCATCATACAAAGCACAACCAACATCTCTCTTCTCTTTATCCCTAATTATACCATGGTTCTTCATGAGATCAAGTCCGCCATATTCATAATGAAGAGAGGAGTTGATTGAAGATATTCATGCGGTGTTTGGCACACTAGAACGAAAGCTTTAGCATAGTTCCTTCCTAGAAAATCTCCATTAAACTCCCAAGTCAAGCTCTCTTGAGCTCTCTCCTACACTTTAGATTTAAAGATCTAGCACCAAGGGAGAGGGTAGAAAGCACACCTGGTTTCTGGCAATGGATCATGTCCTTCTCCTTAGCGGTATAGTTGTTTGTTCTTCCGGTGTTTAGTTCGTCGTTCTTCATTAAGAGAGAAAAGTCAGCCATTGAGGAAGCCCTTTTACGGTTTGTTTATCCTTATAAAAAAGTGGCTAGTGATTTAGGGTTAAAAGTCTCCTTGCCATTTGTCACTCTCACATAGGACCGTACTTTATAACATAAAATAAGACTTTGAAAGTCTCCTTGCTAATTCCATTCGTCTAATATACTGAACGAATCGTCATAATCACATGATGAATCGTCGAGTGCATTAAGTCTATTACACGAGTCATCTCGACAAATACACAAGTACACTCGAAGAATCTCTCGACGAATTTCACGAGTCAACTCGAGTTCACTCAACGAATATCTCAACGAATTTCACAAGTCCACTCGAGTTCACTCGACTAATTTGTTGAGTTCACTCAATGAATTATTGATTCCTTTCGACAAATCTTTTCGATAGATTTCACAAGTCCACTCAACTTCACTCAATGAATTAGTTGAGTCCACTTGATGAATTCACATGTCCTCTCAATGATTCCATGAGTCCTTTTGACAAATCATCCCGACAGATTCCACAAGTCCACTCGACTTCGCTCAACGAATTCATCGAGTCTACTCGATAAATTCACATGTCCTCTCAATGATTTCGTGAGTCCTTTATACTATTTCTCGAGTCATCTCGACGAATACCCTCCAGACCTCTCGACAAATTTAAATGTCTTCCCAACGAATTTACTCCAGGCCTGATCTATCTGCTGTCTCATGTTACCATAGTGACACTACAACACACACGATGGGTCTAACTCAAAATGGGACGTTATATGGAAACCCTCACCAATTAGTGAAGAGTGGGAAGTTCCCAACGGGCTAATAGATGATATCCCCGGTATTAACCTTGAATATAGAACCTGGAATCGAAGTACGGAATAGGCATGTTGTGTGAAGCCCAACCGGACAGGTGGGTCTAGATTGGTGTTGATTGCTTTGCGAGCCGGAGAAGGCTCTATGGGTAAACGTGTAGTTTTACGGAGTAGTTTGGGTGTGTAGCTTACTGTAGGTAGTACTAGAGGTGTGCTCCAGGAAAAACACCGAGATTTGGGACAAAAATATTATTCGGTCAGATATAGCCTGACGATAGAGATGCCACTAGAAGTAGCTCTTGGTCGTATCTAGCAAGACGATTATGATGGATGTGAAGCCCAGGTCCTGGGGATGTGTTGCGTAGTGTCAAATAGAGAGAAGGCATGTTGTGCCTATCTGATGATAAATGTTGTGATTTTGTTTATTACCGCCAAGCAGTAGTGCTATTGCTAGCGATATCTCCTAGTGAGCTGAAGTGTGATTGTGAACCTAAGTCTTGAGACAAGGTAGGTGATAAGTTAAGTTATGAGGCCTACAATGTCTAGCTTGGTGGCCTTGAGTGTTGAGCATTTTTGGATAATGTTGGTTATCATATACAGGCAAAGGTGAAGCTGTACCCGCGTCATTACAACTTGATGTTGACGATATGAGCACGAGTAAAACCTATTTGAACCCATCCCTTACTAGTTGGTGAAGAGGTAGCTCCTCGATGCACCATCTAATTTTGGGATAATTCGTAAGACAAGGTGACCTTGATGGTAAAAGCTCGGTATTGAACCATCGGTTTGGGACTGAGGATGGTAGTGGGACTAGGAATCCAGTACACTGATAATATGCCATGAATGCATGGGATGTGTGGCCTTACGAGCCTATGTTTGTGGTGAATGGTGCTTAAAGTGCATGTTTTTATACAAAAATCTATACATGTTGCGTGCTTGCAGGGAAGGAGCATCGTCGCCCTGATAGAGGGGTGGGGTCGTTATAAATTGGTCATGTAAAGCTTACCATTTCTTTATTTACCACATTTTGGTGGTTTGTCTTTATCCAGATGTTAGAGAGCAGAGCGGGAAGTTGCGGTTGGATGGCCCTTTGCGCTATGCCAGCCCTTGAAAGCCATGCGGAGTGTTTTCTTATTGTCATTTGTGGCCTCCTTATGTGCCGATGTATGTGAAACACTTTTTAGAATTAAATGTTGTAAGGCCTTAAGGCCAACACACTTTATGTTTTCCATATCATTCCTCAGTTGGTTAATGCACATTCCTGTAACAACCCACATTTGCTCAATATATAAATATATTATCTGAGTGAGAGGTAATACCCGTCATAATTCCATGCCGTACAGAGGACAATTGCATGCGCTTAGGCAACTCCGTCTCTATAGTTATTTTTATAAAAGACATAAATTTTATGTTGAAGAACATATTTTAATTTAAAGTTCAAAGACCGTGCCTCTCGGTTCAGTGAATCAGCTAGTCCACAAGTAGAAAAGTATATATAAATACGCAACAAAAAAGAAAATATTAAGTTTAATTCATTTTATCCTACATGAGCATGAAGACCCAACAATGAACTAAAGATATGCAAGTTTCTATATTTAGAATAAGTAGAATAAGAACTTTTAAAATCATCAAAATAGAGTGACGTTTAGTTGAAACAAATGTTATGAGTATGAGTAAAGGTGTAGATTTTTATACATATTAAAATAACTAATATGCATCCTAACATAAAACCTTCCCAGAGAGGAATGCATCAGCAACAAAAGGTATTAGTAGCAGAAATAGCAAATAAACAGTCTACACATGAAGAAACCCCACTATTGGTTCCAACAAACTGTCACGAACCCATAACACAAATAAAAAGATCTGAAATACACTTCAAAGTCAAGAAAACAACAAACTACCTCTCACTGATGAGGGGAAAAGAGGTTAGCTACAAAAGCTTCGAAGAATCAAACTCGGACAACTTTAACTATTACTGGTCCAAACCCGAGGCATTCAAGAGGAAAAGAATACCACAGCACAAAGTCACAAAAGGCAGCACAAATAGAATTTAGAAGGTTAATGAGATAAAGAAGTTACCAATTTAACAAGAATAGCTGTGAAATAGTAACAAAACTAAGGTCATATGAATAATAAGCATAAATAATTTAACACGAATTGGCTATATGACATAAAAAATTTACACCTAGTGCGATAAGTATTTGTATACTTAATCATATACTTATATAACAAAAGAGACAGATTGGCTCAAAAAATAAATCATTAACACCGGATATAAAATGGTACTTAGGTGGTGTATTTCTTTCAAACACAAACCATCAAACCAAAACATCCAAAAAGGCACTGGGGTGGTGGTCATCCATTCCAATCCAACCAATAGTCCATAACAAAAGTCATCGGGTGTAAAGATTCACAAACATGCACTGTGGTGGTGGTCATCCATTCCAACCCAACCAACAGTCCATAAACATCATAACCAAGATCTTGCACCACATAAGACTTGACATTGGATCACCACAACGACTCAAGGAAAACCCTGAATTTCTAAGTAAAAAACAGTCCTCACGACGAATTCGTCGATACCATCGGTTGATTTGGCATGATAACTCGATGAATCATCGTAATAACTCAATGAATCTTACAAGAATACTTGACGAATTTGGCACAACCACTCAGCGAATTCGGCTTGACATCTCGATGAATTTGTCTTAACCATTCAATGAATTTGACTTGACTACCCGACGACTTCGACTTAACTACTCTGCCCACTTGACAAAATTACTTAACGAATTCAACGTGATCACTCAGCGAATTCGACATAATCACATGACGAACTTTAGGAACTTCTTGACAAACTCGACGAATTCGACGGACTTTATGCAACTACTCGTCATACTTAACGTAACTACTCGATGAATCTCATGTGACTACTCGACGGATCTCACATGACCACTCGACAAATTGCACGTGACTACTCGACGAATTAGACCTGACTACTCTACAAATTTACTTAGGCCTAAATCGAAATCGTAAGAACTTTAAAAAGAACAATGCCAGGAGAAATACAATATTGACGAGTCTTGAAATCCAAAAGAGATTAGAATAAAGAAGTACAAGAAAAACTAAGCAAGAGGGATAGTCCACCACTTGCCTCAAATCTTTAGTTTTCCGACCTCTTAAGCACTCCACGTCAAGGATTGGCCGAAAGAAAACCACAATAACTAATTTTTGAAATGATGTGGACAAAAAAGATGGTTAGGGCAACTCACTCCAACACCAAAAATCCATGAAACTGGAACAAACCGCACATACTTAGATCTCAGCGAGAGCTTCCCAAATCTATAATCCGACGAAGATTCCGGACACTACAGCTCCCATGGTGGTAGTCAGAAACTCACGGAAGGACGCATCTTCCTCTCTCTCGTGTATCTGGTTCGGTGGAATAGGAAGAAAAATAAAAAAACCTAAAGTCTAAGGTTGGGCCGGTCCTTTTATATAGAAATTTATGTTTATTTATATATATTATATGATGTATAAATATTTTTTTTGTTAACATTTCATTGAAGATCTGAACTAAGGCCAACTTGGTATTCGACGAAATTTGCACAGAAGGTAAAAAACAGTCCTACGAATCAAACGGTGAAGTCAAAATCAGAGTTTGACGAGCTAATAACGAGTAATGATTTACTTTCAAAGTTTACAACAATGAGATATGGAAATATCTATAAAATTAATTACTTTAATTTTCTATACTCGGAAAAATCTACACTCTAGCAAACTCGAAATTCAGTCAACTTGACCAAACAGTCATGAAAACACACTAACAACAACGCACAACTAATCTTGCATTAATGTAATGCCCTTACACCACTATTGTGCCGAAAGAAGTTTAAAATAAATCACTAAAATTACGGGGCGTTATAGCCACCCCTCCTAAAAGAAAATTTCGTCCTGAAAAATTGAAACGTTTTCCGAACCTAATAGATAAAAAGACAAATTAAGATTTTACCGAATAGAAATACTCACCGAAGAAGGCTAGAAGAAGAAATAGATGTGATTCCTTCATGGTAGATTCTAATTCCCAAGTCGCGCTCCTGATGTCTAGATTTCGCCAAAGAACCTTAACCAAAGGAATCATCTTCCTCCGAAACACTCGATCCTGCGTCTCCAGAATATGGACAGGCTTTTTGATATAAGAAAGATCGGGTTGCAACCAGGGCACAAAGTCAAGTACATGACGATCACTAGGCACACACTTTCGCAATTGACTCACATAAAACACATCATGAACACTAGGGAAAGTAGCAGGCAATTCTAGCCTATAAGCAAGCACTCTGATGTGCTAAATAATCTTGAATGGTCCCATATACTTGGGATACAACTTGTGGTTCCTTCCAAATCTCTTAACACTAGCATCGGAGAAACTTTCAAGAAAACAATGTCCCTAACTATTAACTCCAAATCAACCCTTTATCAATTTGCATACTTTTCGTAACGCTCTTGAGCCACACGAAGCTTCTCACAAATATGTGGCACGACAATGCTCATCCCTTCCAAGGCTTCCAGACCTAATAACAGTCTCTCACCAACCTCAACCCAGAAAAAGGGAGTTCGACAATGCCTCCCATACAAGGATTCAAAAGGCGTCATCTACAATCTCTCCCAATAACAATTGTTGTAAGAAAACTCCATAAGTCCATGACACTTGTCCCAAGCTACATAATGGTCCAAAATATAATATCTAATTTATTAGAACATCCTATTACTGATTTGGGTAAGGATCACTATGTTCATAGGAGTGTTTCTTGACCTCATTGTATAGATTTAAAGGTCAACTAGAATAGGTCTAAGGTTTAGAACTAAGGTTTGAAAGTTGCCCCCAAGAACTCCTAGTTCAGATTACAAGTGCAAAAGACCAAGGCAATTATCGTCGAGCTCAGATCGACGAGGCGTCGAACTCTGTTCGACTATCTCCGAGTTCAGGTCGACGAGTCGTCGAACTCGGTTCGACGATCTCCGAGCTCAGATCAACATTTCTGTCTCAAGTTAAAATCCAGATCTCTGAGCTTAGTTCGACGATAGTCGAGCTCAGATCGGCGTTTCCGTCTCAAGTTAAAATCCAGTCTCTGAGCTCAGGTCGATGATAGTCGAGCTCAGATCGATGATTTTCTTGAGAGATCGACGATTTCAGGATTTCAAATTCAGTCAGTTATGGAATTCAAATTTCTTCATATCCAGCATTTAATGCAAAGGATTTTGTAGCCGTTTCAATGAATCTGGAGCAAGTTTCAAGGAGACTAAAAGAGAATGTTACTTAGGACTTTCCTCCAGAGACTGTTATCAATTAAGGAAGTCATTTATGACTGGCAAACGACTATCTAGAAGATTGGATTTCAATATATCATTTCAGAAGATAGAGACAGATAACAATAATAAGAGAAAACCAAGAACAATATCTGAGATCTGTGAGACACACACAAGAACTACAGGATTACAGTATCTCATCTCTGATTCAAGTTTTTCAAGGCTTCATCAATCAAGACTCCAAACACATCACATTTTAGTCATTGCTGAAATCATCTTTTGCTCGAGATCTCATCTTCTGAAGACCAATCACCCTGTACAAAGCTTCTTCTCTTGAACAACTGCAAATCTCAGGGGGAGCTTTTACATCATCAATCCACTAGTCTTCTCTTTGACTGTTGAACAGAGAAGAACAACTTCACCTCCTTTTCTTTTCTTTTGCTGTAAAAGGGTTACTCAAAACTCCCTTCAAAAGTTTTGTGTTAGGTTTCTGAGACCTTATCAAAACTCAGTGGTGGCAAGACACCTGATCAAAAAATCTGGTTTGGTTTTTGGGCACCTTATCAAAAGCTCATTGGTGCCCAGGACACCTGATCAACTATTCCTGCAGTCGATTCCTATCTAGGGTGGTAGAAGAGTGGATTTACCCAGGTTGATTGGGGAACCACTATAGATCCTTGTGTCCTCTGGTTGTTTGTGTTTTATTCGATGTGTGCTGTGATTTTGTTCCTTGCTTTACTTTGTTTTTATTTACTGCAAGCACAATACACTATAATTACATTAAGTCTTTGACTGCCAATTAATTTTTAATTTGCAAAATTATTTTAATATACTCTATTCACCCCCCCCCTCTAGAGTAAAGATAGATCTTACCCTCACTTTCAATTGGTATCAGAGCCAGGTTGGTGTTTTTTACAGGCTAACACCTGAACCAAAAGATCTCTGATAAGATCAACCTTTTATAAAGGGTTGTTATTTCTGTTATAATTATTTTAATATAAATCCATGGCACCGAACAAAGACTATGCAAGCACCAGAACTCCAGTGTGCAATCTTTCTAAGTTTGCACTTTGGAAGGCAAGGATTAAATTATACATGAATTCTATTGATGAGGATATCTTTAATTCTGTTTTGACAGTGTGTCCAAGACCTCCAGAAACCACAAGTACAAGTGTTGTTCCACCCCCTTCAGGAACAGATGCAGACATCAAGAAGCGGAAAGTTGCTGATGCAAAGGCAATGAATATATTGGCTCAGACAATGTCTAATGATATATTTCAGAAAGTAGCTGAATGCAACTCAGCAAAGGAAATCTGGGATAAGCTATCTGAGCTTGTGTCAGGGTCTGCTGATGAGAGAAAGGACAGAATATCTCATCTCATAACTCAGTATAAGAACTTCAAGAAGGGAGAAACAGAGTCAGTAGCTGACATGTATAACAGACTCAGTCTGATTGTCAGTGAATTAAAAACTTTGGACAAGGAGATCTCACTGACTGAACTAAATGATAAGATCCTAATGTGCTTACCCAGTACTTGGGACTCAAGGATCTGGCCAATAAAGGATGCAAGAAGCTTAAATGAGATCACCACTAAAGCTCTATTTTTCAAGCTCAAGTCTTATGAGTTGCTCATCAAAAATAGAGAGGAAGAGCAAAAGACAGCTTCTCCAGCAACAAGGAAGGAGAAGAAAATTGCTTTTAAAGCTACAGAAGAACAGCCTGAATACAAGGTCATAGGAAATGAAGAGCTAATGAGCCTACTAGCCAAAAGATTCTACAAGATGGTTAGAAAAGACTTCAGGAAAAGGTCATCCAGAGGCCATGAAAAGCCAAGGTTTGACAAATCTAGTAATAAAGAGATTATTTGTTTTGGATGTAGGAAACCAGGCCACATTGTGACTGACTGTCCAGAGAACCAAAACAAGGACAAGAAAGATAAAAGAGGAAGGAAAAGAGACAAAGACTCCAGGAGAAACAATTATGACAAATCCTCCTCCAGCAAAAACAAGCACACCAGGAAAGGATTTGTAGCTGAGACCTGGAGTGAGACTGAAAAAGAATCAGAGGCTTCATAAAGCTCAAGTGATGATGAAGATGATGCCCAAGAGAAGGACTTCTGCATGATAGCTATCAATGCCTCTCAACATAAATCAGATGCAGAACAAGAGTCAGGATCTGAATCTGAACATGAAGCTGAAGAAGATCAGGTAATAGACTCTTTTGATTTTGATTCAGAGGACTTTAAATTTGAATTTAAGGCACTATGTTTAGACCTACTCAAGTTTGAGAAAGAGATTATCTCTCTCAGAAATCAACTATCTGAACATAGCACTTTAAAATCAGATAACCTCAAACTCTCTGAGGAGTTAGAATGCTGTAGGGAGCAGATAGCTTCACTGAAAAGTGAACTATTTCAGGCAAAGAAGTTTGAAGAATCCCTCAATGGGAGAAGTATCAGACTGATGGACATCACAAGCACAGTGAATTCAAGACTCAACAGTACACTGGGCTTGGGTGCTTCATCCATCCAACCTATAGTATTAACAACCGCAATCAAATTTATCTCAGATAAAGGAAGGGGAGTTGTAGAGGTAGCTAGGAAGAATTTTGATATTCCTAAGAAAAATAAGGTTCAACGGAAAACATCGAACAGAGCTCGATGATATCTGAACGGAGCTCAGCGATCTCAAGATGAATCATCGAACTTAGGTTGACGATCTCTGAACTCTGAACTCAGGAAAAGTCGATCTTCGAACGAAGCTCAATGATTTGACCCAAAATCGTCGAACTCAGCTCAGAGATCGTCAAATAAGGCTCAGAGCTTTGAACATTTTTTAAGGGTAAGTCAAACTTCAATCCTAGAGGTCCAACATCCCAAGGCTTCAACCCTTATGCTGAATAGATAATACCTCCTAGGAGATATCATCCATAAGGCTATAAGAGTCAGCCAGGGATGTCTTTTATTTCATATTTTAAAGGTTATCAACCTAGGCCCAAGGTAAACTGGGTCAAAAACAAATAAATTATTGTATGTGCAGGTGAAGACCTATCCAACAATAAACCAGCAATAGTATCTGGATAGTGGGTGCTCAAAGCACATGACAAGAAGTAAGGATAATCTAACATCCTTCAAATCCAAGCTTGGACCCAAAGTCATATTTGGAGATTCAAACTTTGGACAAACCAAGGGATATGGTACAGTCTAGATTGGGTCAGTCACATTCAAAAAGGTGGCCTATGTGGAAGGACCGAAGCACAACTTAATCAGCATCAGTCAATTGTGTGATGAAGGATACCAGGTGACATTCAACAAATCTTCATGCAAAATCAAATTAGAGGACAACACAACTGTGTTGACAGGTAAAAGGAAAGGTAACATCTATCTTTTGGATTTTCAATCAACTAAGGTAGATATCTGTCTGTTTAATTCTGTTAGTAAACCAAATGAACTATGACATAAGAGATTAGGACATGTAAACCTTAGAACCATTGCTAGGCTATCCAAGGACAACCTTATTAGAGGACTACCTTCTGGCCCCTATAAGAAGGAAGGACTTTGCAGGGCTTGTCAATTAGGCAAGCAAACTAAAAATAACCATAAGTCACTTAATAAGAGTGATTAACCTAGGATTTTGTATCTGTTACACATGGATCTTTTTGGACCCAATATAGTACAAAGCCTAGGAGGAAAATCTTACACTTTAGTATTTGTAGATGACTTCTCTAGATTCACATGGATGTTCTTTCTGAGGAAGAAGTCTGATAACTTTAAGTGTTTGACAGAGTTTCTCAAATGCATACAGATTGAGTTCAATACTCACATTCCCCTGATCAGAAGTGATCCTGGGATAGAGTTTGATTCTCTTCTTATGTAAGAGTTCTGTCAGAGTGAAGGGATCATGCACACTTTCTCAGCTCCTAGAAATCCTCAACAAAATGGGGTAGCTGAAAGGAAAAATAGAACGCTTATTGAATCTGCTACTACATTGTTGACAGATGCTCACCTTCCTCTATCCTTTTGGGCAGAGGTAGTGAACACCTCAAACTATGTGTTGAATAGAAGTTTGATACATAAGCTAAGGGCAAGACTCCCTATGAATTACTCAAAGGGAAGAAACCTAAACTAGACTATTTCAGAATTTTTGGTTGTATTTGTTACATACATAATAATGACAAGAAATATATAGCAAAATTTCAAGCCAAAGCTGATGAAGGAGTGTTTCTGGGATACTCCATGATCAGTAAAGCTTATAGGGTGTATAACATGTCATCTCTTAAAATTGAAGAATCTGTACATGTATCTATTGATGAAACTAACATGTCTTATAAGGAGAATAATACTTCTACCATAGAACCTTTGCAGGTACATTCTCTCTCAGAGAATTTGAACAGGTTAAACATCATTGAAGAGGATACAACACCTTCACATATCTAACAAAAAGGTGAAAGCTGTGAAGATGAAGAGGACACTCAACAACTTAGTGAGAACCACATTGAAGAGCCAGTTGTTGTTCCACAAGAAGAAACAACAACACAGGTTGGTGAACAATCAACACCCCCTGTTGATTTAGTAACATCAAGAGATCATCCAATCTCCCAAGTGATTGGAGAAATCTCAGCTAGTGTGCAAACCAGAAATCACGTCAACTAAAATCTGATGCACACCTGCTTTCTTTCTCAAATTGAGCCTCAATCCATACAAGATGCAGAACAAAATCCACACTAGATCATTGCAATGTAAGAGGAGTTACATCAATTTGAAATAAACAGGGTTTGGGAGCTAGTGCCAAGGCCAAAGGATCATTCCATTATTGGAACAAAATGGGTGTTCAAGAAAAAATTAGATGATCAAGGTATTATTGTAAGAAACAAGGCAAGTCTAGTTGCACAAGGATACTCTCAAGAAGAAGGAATAGATTATGACCAGACCTTTGCACCAGTTGCAAGGTTAGAGGCCATAAGAATATTCCTAGCCTATGCAGATCACAAGAGATTCAAAGTTTATCAAATGGATGTGAAGAGTGCTTTTCTAAATGGAGATATCAAGGAAGAAGTCTATGTCAGACAACCCCCATATTTTATCTCTCCTACTCATCCTGATTACGTTTTTAAATTGTATAAGGCATTATATGGTCTCAAGCAAGCTCTTAGAGAATGGTATGAGACCTTAGCATGCTTTCTCTTGAAAAATGATTTTATTAGGGGTAGAGTAGACCAAACTCTCACTACTAGAAAACAGACTTTTGGCCAGGGCAAATTGCCCTGGCAAAAAGTTCAAAACCGTGGCTAAAACGTTTTAGCCACGGTCTAGCCACGGTAAAACTCCGTGGCTAAAGTCGGCGTGGCTAAAACTTTTAAGCCACGAATTGGCCGTAGCAAATAGTATTAGCTATGAAAAAAACTGCCGTGGCAAATAAGCCAACTATTAGCCACGGTTTGAAACCCTGGCTAAAAGTGAACTTATCATTTAAAAAAAAAACTATTTGCCACAGTTACAAGCCGTGGCAAATACTAATTCATGTTTTTTTTAAAAAAAATCACATTCAAAATACTGTAATGCGGCATTCAAAAATGGGAGATCTAACGTTTAGAGTTGGAGCTACTTCTGCTAAAGGAGAGGAATCCAAATGGAGCCCAATAAAAAATGTGACATTTTCAAACTCAAAAGGTGCCTAAAAGTTGAATAAAAATTAAGCGCAAGAAAATAAAGATCTATGTATGGATACATGAACGAAAAATACTATAAGAAAACAACTGGCAGAGGAATGATGTTGCTAATGGGTGCTAAAGAATAATTTAATATGACATTTTTAGAAGATACATAATTAAATTGAAATAAACTGCATGTATTAATGATTATACATAAACCACACGAGTAATAAATATCATGATTAAGTTGAAATAAGCATGAACTTAATTATGACCAACTTTATCAAATTATGTTTGCCAAGTTTATACTAAAACCTTACAGTTACCGTATAAATAAAGTTCTATGAACATTGTAGTAAAAAAGAATACATAACGCTTTATTTTGAGGAGCGGGGTAAAAGGACAATTGAAGCCTCTTCTAGCTAGACTTGGGGGCATGGGAATGGTTAGATTTTTTGTTTCATGTTGCAATCGCCTCATTCCTCATTCCTGTTGGAGTCCAATTGCATGAGCCCCATTCAAGATAAGAGACATCCAAAAAGATTTTACCCAACTTAAAGGAAGTATTACAGACCACCTGCAGAAAAAATAAAAAAATATAGTACATGATTATTTTGAGACATCAACCATTAAGAAAAGTAAATTATTTTTAAAAATTGCATTATTTACCTTGAACCAAAGATCCCATGATCTGCATGCTTCAAAAGTTTAACAGGGCATGATTGATCATAATCATCTCTTGCTACACAAACTGACTCTCTAGAACGGGCGGAATCCAGATAAAATTGTTTTAAGCGCTCGCTATGTTTCTCTCTGCAGATAATATTTTCTGGCAATGGAGGTTTCACATTTAAATAAGAATCCCATAATTGTTTACTGTTGTCAGGGTGGAAAACTCTATTTTCTTCAGGTTTTGACCAGAATGAAAGTAAAGTGTCTTTACTCCCGGCTTATTCTTCGGGGATTTGTGTTTCTATCAGATATCGAGGATCCTGAACTTCCAGAGAAAAAATTGCACAAGGGGGAAGCTGATCAGCATGTTCAAGCACAAAGTTGGTCTTTAGCCGTGAATTTGAGCACGGTCTCAAAGAAGAGCAACTAGATAGAGATTGACTACCAATTTTGCGAGACCTGTCAATTGTCAATTTATCAAAACTTTTGCACCATTGGTAATAGAAAATGTCTGCTGATTTATTCGAAGAACTAGTAAATCTGAACTTACTCCGGAATAGGAATTAGAACTTTCTGAAGAATCTTCGGTGATTTGGATCCAAAGACTTCCAACCTTACAATATGCCCCTCTATTTAAAGGCACTGTACAGAAGCACCAGTTTTGATCATCTGTATTCATGAGAATTCAGTAGATAGTATTTATTATTCAAAATTACACAAACTATCAAATGTGTGGCCAGTAGAAAAGAAAATTGGTACCTGTTTCTCACAGGCATATCTCAGTGACTCGAATCCTTCATTGTAAGAAGCGGGATGTATCCATATCCACAATTGTCGTAACGAATAACCTACGCAATTCTGATCACTTTTTAGTGGCCTCCACATGTAAATGACTGGAGCAATGAACTTGGGAAGTGGAAAACTAACTTTGTGAAGCTGAAGAGGGTAATGATCTTAATTTACTATCTGAATATCTTCATTTGATCATTGAATATCTCTAATGCAACATTGAAAATGAAGACATACCATTGAATTAGCATAGCGAGCTCCATGAACTACTGGCTTAGACGTTTGTTCTGAAAAATTAGAAGGAAATGGTCGTAAGATCATTCGCATAATGCCTAAGATAGATTACTAAAGAATTTTTTAGTAATTAGGGGTAAAAGGGCATTCTATAGAAGACATAATCAATGCAGAAAATCATGCAATCTAAGAACTGCATATAGTAACAGGTTTGAATATTGCTTTCAAGCTGCAGCATGCAAAGGAAATAGCACAGTGTGCAAAGGTATCAGCGATGAGTGCAAGCAATGACCTCTGCCACCCCGCTACAACCTGCGCCACCGACTTTTGCATGACAGGAAGCTCACATTGTTCCTCGCTACACTATGTGTGATTTTTCCACCTACATTGGGAAGATAGATCTATTCGGATGGCTTGCCTAGTAGTTCTCTCTCCAAATACACCCCACTTAGTTTGAGCATTATCAACATTAACTCACTTTAAGAAATGGTACTAATTGCATAGATGCAATGAAATTTGTTCCTATTTGTCCTAAACGCTAATATTGCACTAACTAAAATCATAGAAAACTCTTCCAAATGAACCCTTTCTCAGTGCACAACGAACAAGGAATAACAAATTTCAAATGTCATCCAAAGGGTAATTGTCAACCAGTGCACTCACAAGGAACTTCTGATTGACAATGTATTAAAGGACAGTTCAGTTCCATGGGTATCTGCATGATTGACAAGGAACTTTAAGAAATGGTACTTATTATTTTATATAGGCTTACAATGTATTAAAGGACAATACTAATAAAAGGCAAGAAAATAATAAAGATAACAAAAATAATCAGGGCCAGATGCCTGGTGCCCGAGGCCCATAACACATAATTAAGGAGTATTTTGGATTACCTTCTACAATGATTATCAGTGCGTCCAGGTATGCTTGCTGCAACCTTGGACCAACTATGCCCATGATCTGCTATTGCAGCCAACAATTTGGAGTCCTCTACTTCAGTCTATCTTTCCAAATTTAATGATGGATCCAAACAATTGAGCCATCTGAAACACTATAAACTGATTAATCCAATGAAAACAATACAAAACATTTGCTTAGTTTAGGTTCAAGAGAGCAACCTTTCTCTACATTGACTTTGAGTCCTTCCTGGAACAAAATGAGCAATTTTTTTCCAGTCTTTGGCTCCAAAAAGAGTGACTGAAACTTTCAAGCGCTTATCTTCTTCCACAGACCCCCGTCCCACCCTTTTCCTTTCAGGGAGAAGAGTGTTTCTCCATCTGTTCTTAATAAAAACATAAAATTATTCCAGGTAAGAGAACATAAGAATACCAAAGGTAAAAGTAATCAGGAAAAATAAACCTAAGAACCTGCACAATCAATAGCCACATGAAAATAATTCCATTTTACAAGTCATGGAACACGGTTTGTCAATCAGTACAATCTTGTGTACATACTACAAAATAAATTTAAATATGGTTATTATTTTTGGAAAAGTCCCCACAGTTTAGTCTTCTTGCGAAAAAAGACAATACCATTAGGATTTTGCAAAAAGGCTAAAAGTTCATTTTATATTTGCAATAAAAACAACCCCCCTGGAATGCATGCTTGGGTCTAGATTTCTTAGGACACACATATTACTACTCGAGATGGGTTATACAATCCTGGACTAAAATAGTATTACTCAATTAGTATCTCAGGTTTCATAACTCAAGTAGTAATACCACACCTTCAAGAAAGCATGACAAATATGCAAGGGTTTCAAAAGAACAGGCACATATGCCAAGTTCAATTCTCCTTGTTTGATAGGAAAAATTATGTCTCTATAAGAAGTTTCAAATTTAATGTACTTTTTCATAAAAACATCAATCTATAGTGAGTTTTATACAAAGAATCAATTAACGTGCTTAAGGAAAACTAAATGGATGCATATAATAACTCCATAAAAGTGCTTACCCTGCGATGGGAGTGAGAAGTGCAGTTTTTTTTGCCAGATAAATGGCTTTAAATCATTCTTAATGCCAAATAAATTGCTGCCACATAATTACATAACATCACACTAATAAAATCATGCAAAACCATTATCATAAAACATTCTTGATAAGACTACAATTGCATAAAAACTAAATCTAAGCACAATCAAATCATAAACATCATTACAATGATCTTTGCTAAGATTAATCAAGATAAAAATGTAAGGAATTTTCATACTAACTCTAAACTAATAAGCAATCAATGACTAAAAATGAGGAAAGTAAATTCTGAAGACCAAAAAGCTGAGAAAAACAATTCTGAAGACCAAACCCCAATCTAAAACAACGTTGAGAAGGAAATTAAATTAAATTACTAGCTACGTTCTAAGATTGCTGGAGGAGAAGCAAATTTGAATACAGAACATGGACCTTAGCTCTTGAGGAAAGCTTCTTTGAGGAAATGATAATTAAATAGCAGCTGAAATATAACTACAAAAACATTGTTAGAGATTTGAATTAGAAGATGTCAGCCATTCAGATAATAACAATTTTAACTTGCAAATAAAATTGGTAGATTAAGAGACAAAACCTACCACATACATATGGCTTTAATAGCATCCTGAAAACTAAAAAAGAAAACAAAAAGATCCAATGATAAAAGAAATAAATAGAAGAAATAATAACAAACTCATCATAAGATCCAATGACAAACTGTTTCAAGAAACTGACTACTATGAGCAACATTAGACTAGGCAAGACAAACTCATCATAAGATCCAATGATAAAAGAAATAATAACACAGCTTGAACTATGCAAAATAATTTAACTGATCATTTAACGGATTAATATGATATGAATTCCACAAAAAAGCATCATCAATTTCCGAGCTATTTGCAACAAGAACACGTTCCCAAAATCTATCTCAAAACATCATGGAAATAAATAGAAAAAAGCAGTTCAATAAGGAAATTAAAAAAAGATCAAAACATCGAGTTGATATGATTTTTTTCCATATTGGTAGATCAACACTAGAGCTTTTAATTTGGGTAGTGCATCATCCTTTGAAATTCTGCATCTTCTTGAGCACTATTTTCATCACCAACCTAAAAAAATTATACATTACAAATATGTTAAACAAGTCAATAATTGAGTAATAAACAATAATACTTACTTGACCGGTGCTAGAAGGTATCGAAGGATTCACCCGACTTCTAGAAGTGGTTGTTGTTGGTGTCAATGGGTAGCTAACACGCTCCAAATGAGCTCGCACCTCTTGTTGTAGGCTTGCCATCTTTTCTTCCATTTGTGCCTCCATTTGTGCCTTCATTTCAGCAATTTGAATATCAAACTGCGATTGCATTTCCTCTCGAAGTTGAGTACGGATTGACTCAACTGCATCTTGACTAGGTTGTAAATTAAGATCTTTTTTTCTCATTAAGCCCCATGTACGCAAACGTCCATGTCCATCCTCTCCCATTACTCGAGAGAAGCAAGAATCTCTATATTCTACGGTGCGCTCCTCCTCAGGCACATTTTCAAGAAGAATGTTCATATCTTCCTGTGATATGAAGATATAAAAATAAGAAATGCTGCCAATATTATATGTATTATTTTGAAATTAGTTATGGGAGAAAGAAATCAAAACATACAATGGCCTCCTGAGCTTCAAAATCAATTCTGCCCTTCTTATCTGTCCTTGTTCTTATAAAAACATTAATTCTATCTACCTTATCGTTACCATGTTTCTCCATCTAAAACAACAACAAAAAATAAATTGGCATTACATATATGTATTATATAAAGATGTTGGATATTTTACCTCCGATCGAACAGAGCGAAATGAGGACCTCCCCATTTTATGGTATCCTCCAAGATGTTCACGATTGATTGAGTTTTGCTTTGATACTGCTTTAACAGCTTCTTGCCCCCAATATTGGATTAGAGTTCTCCATTGCCCGGCAATAACACGATCTGGGACAATGGCAAGGCGCTCCTCATCAGTTGTATATATATCATAATTATCACGCTTAACATGATATTTCCATTCCCTCCACCGCAGTCCGACTGAATGCAAGCATCTACTTTGATAATTTAGAGGGACATCTGTATTCTCCTGCAATTATTCAATGAAATAAAATTGTGTTTATTTTAAGTGTGGTGTTCGTTAATGTAACAAAAGAAGAAATTAACATACCTGCACCTCTCTCCATATCGCATCAAGCATGTCATTGGGTATATCCGTCCATCGCGGATATGTGAGTGGCAGTTTAAACCCATTTCTAGCTAGTACCCCAAGTTGGCTAACAAATGGTTGCTCACACTTACCTGTAGGGTACCCATATCTATCAAAATCAACATGAAATCGCTCACCTGTCCCCCACGTTGGGATGCCATGTGCAGGGCCTCGACCTCTCTTTTTATTAATACTTTCACGTTCGTTTGAAAGATCTGCATTAAAAATGTCAATAACTTATATATGTTGTTATAGTGCACAAATAAAAAAATTATGATTCCAAATACCTGCATTGTCAAGTGAATGTGATGTGTCAATGGGTTGGGAGATTGGGGTAGATTGTGCGGCAACGGATTGAGAAAGTTGCAACTTTTCAATCATTGTTTGTCCTCGAGTATTTTTCTTCCTCATGCCTACAAGAAAATCATAGAACAAACTATATTAATCCATCAAATGTAATTTAAAATGATCAAATATAGTAATTTCTCAAATAAAAAAATTATGATTCCAAATACCTGCATTGTCAAGTGAATGTGATGTGTCAATGGGTTGGGAGATTTGTGTAGCTTGTGCAGTAGCTTGGGAAACTGAATGTAGAGTGGTGATGGGTTGAGATATTGGTGAAGGATTTATATTAGGTTGGGAGATTGAATGTGCGGCGACGGATTGAGAGAGTTGCAACTTTTCAATCATTGTTTGTCCTCGAGTATTTTTCTTCCTCATGCCTGCAAGAAGGTCATAGAACAAACTATATTAATCCATCAAATGTAATTTAAAATGATCAAATATAGTAATTTCTCAAATAAAAAAATTATGATTCCAAATACCTGCATTGTCAAGTGAATGTGATGTGTCAATGGGTTGGGAGATTGGTGTAGCTTGTGCAGTAGCTTGGGAAACTGAATGTAGAGTGGTGATGGGTTGAGATATTGGTGAAGGATTTATATTAGGTTGGGAGATTGAATGTGCGGCGACGGATTGAGGGAGTTGCAACTTTTCAATCATTGTTTGTCCTCGAGTATTTTTCTTCCCCATGCCTGCAAGAAGATCATAGAACAAACTATATTAATTCAAAACACCTCACAACTCTATTATAAATCAAACTATATTAATTTAAGATGAACAAAATATAGCAATTTGGCAAGCTAAAAATTATGATAACATACAATATTACTCTTCATTAGTTATTTCGTCGTCAACATCTAAAAGAATATCATCAACAACATCACCATCAACTCCTTCCCTAACCCAATTAGTATCATCATCACGTACACATATTGTTTCATCCAAATGTTGCTGATTGAGTGGTTCAAGTTCAGGTTCAACATCAAACGAATCCCGGGATGTCAACTTCATAACAACTTCCCAATCTGGATCTAGAGGATCTTTGACGTAACAAACCTGCTCTGCTTGAGTGGCTAATATAAAAGGCTCATCTGTCATTTTATTTTGTCTATACAACAAATGATTGAAGTTCACAATAGTGAAACTAAATTCATCCATTTTTTTTCCAACTTGAGGGTCAACCCAATCACACTTAAATAGGATGAATTTAAAATCATTACCATAGTGAATCTCAAAAATGTCCCTTAACCTTCCATAGTACGTGACACCTCCTACACATGGGTTTTTATCTTTGGAGCTAGCATAGCTAGTTGTACTTGCTTTGAGCAGCACGCCACTATTTTGGGTAGTTCTTTTTTGATCTTTGTACTTTGTGCGATAACGAAATCCATTAATAAAATATCCATCATATCTCCATGCCCAATTATCCGGACCTTCACTGAGATGCTTAACTTCTTTGCATAGATTGTTATCAGTAGATCTAACCTGTAGAGATAGTCAAACCATGGATGAAATTAATGAAATGATTTATTAAAAATTTGATCTTCATTCGTATATTGAAGAACTTACATAATTTTTAAACCATAAATGAAAGGATTCATTATGAGCTTTATCAATTTGATGTTCGGTCATACGAGGGATTGAATTTTTGAGTTCTTCGATGTGCATCCTATAAAAGAACACATTTTGATATTGTAAAAAAGTAACACCAAATTAAATTGATGGGAAAAAATAAGACAACTCACGTTAGAAAAGGTGTGATTGCATCTGTGTTGAAAAGAACATGACGATGCATTTGTATCCAAGAAACCTCATCAAGTTGTGTCTTTTTCCCCTTTTTAAATGGGCGACCAATGTCATGTCCTCCATCATAATTTCTATTTTGCCGATTAGATTTTGTTTCAATGCCAACAAGATATCGTTCGCAAAAGTTCATGCATTCCTCCATTAGATATCCTTTCGCAATAGAACCTTCCGGATGAGCACGATTACGAACATATCTCTTCAAAGTAAGTAGATACCTAATTTCAATATATATAATAAGTTAATACAAATAATATTATATAAATAAACATATAAACTCAAATATATGAAATGTTCATTACCTTTCAATAGGATACATCCATCGATATTGCACCGGACCACCAACGGAGGCCTCTTCAGCTAAATGTATTGTTAGATGCTCCATAATATCAAAAAAAGAAGGTGGAAATATCTTCTCAAGATGACATAGTGTTAAAACTATGCGTTCTTGCATAATCTTCAAGTCAACATGCTTAATAGCCTTTGAGCACAATTGTCTATAGAAATTAGATAACTCGATAAAAACTTTCACAACATCTGGTGGCAATACTTTCCTTATAGCTATTGGAAGGAATTGTTGCATAAGAATGTGCATATCATGACTCTTAAGACCCCAAATATTTCTCTCTTTCAAATGTACACATCGAGAAATATTAGATGCATAACTATCTGGCACTTTGATATTTTTTAACACTTGTAGGAAAACATCTTGATGAACTTTGTTCATTGAAAAACGGGCTGGAGATAAGAAGGCCTTACCGGATGCAAGTTGTTGTGGGTGCAATTTTGTTCGAATACCCATTTCTTTTAAATCCCGTCTTGCTTTTAAGCCATCTTTTGTTTTTCCTATTACACCCAATATTGTATAAAGCAAATTTTCACCCATATTCTTCTCTTGGTGCATTACATCAATGAAATGACGTGTTTGAAAATACTCCCAATATGGCAACTCAAAGAAGATGCTTTTTTTCTTCCAACCATGTTTTTTACCAATATTCTTAACCCTACAATTATCTTCTCTCTTCCTCTTTTTAAGATCATCTTTTTTGTATTCAGTAAGTACATCATTCAATTGTGCTGTGATATTACTTCCCTTTAACATTAAAGGTTTAGCTTCAAATTCACGACATCCATTAAAAGATGCCTTATCTCTTCGAAACCTGTGCCCACTAGGTAACCATCGACGATGCCCCAAATAGCAAAATTTTCTACAATTTCTTAGCCATTGTGATTTAGTTTGCAAATTACAATTTGCACAAGCATATTGGCCTTTTGTACTCCATCCTGATAAGTTTGCATATGCCGGGTAGTCATTAATTGTCCAAAACAATGCGACACGTAGAGTGAACATCTGATTTTTTGATGCATCATATGTAGCCACACCATCATTCCATAATTCTTTTAACTCTTCAATCAATGGTTGAAGGTAAACATCAATTTTATTACCAGGCCCCTTTGGTCCATCAATTAGTACAGTAAGAAAGAGAAAATATTGTGTCATGCACATCCATGGAGGCAAATTATAAGGAATTAAAACAATTGGCCATGTGCTATGAGCAATGGACATGGTTCTATATGGATTAAACCCATCAGAGGCCAAACCAAGTCTAATATTGCGACACTCTGCAGCAAATTGAGGATAATCTTTATCAAACTTTTTCCAAGTTGGAGAGTCAGCTGGGTGCCTCATAGTGTCATCTTTAGTACGTTCCTCAGCATGCCATCGCATATAACTTGCAGTTTTTGATGACATGAATAACCTTTTCAATCTCGGTGTCAAAGGAAAATATCTTACTTGTTTTGCTGGAATTTTTGAAATTGTATTTTGCATGTTATTTCCATTGTCATTGAGTTGTTTGTATCGTGACTCACCGCAAATCTCGCAATTTTCAAGTGTAATATCATTTCCTTTAAAAATCATGCAATTATTGGGGCATGCATCCCAAGTCTCGTAAGAAAATCCCAAATCTTTTGTAATCTTTTGAGATTCATAATAAGACTTAGGTATTTTTATGTTCGGAAAAGCATCAATAAGGAACTCTAATAGCCATGTGAACGAGATATCTGTCCATCCATGCATGACTTTACCTTGTAGCAATCTCACTATGAAAGACAATGATGTATACTTGACACAATTAGGATACAATGGACACTCTGCGTCTTCAACAAGTTTTATAAATTTGGCATCATCATTGCTAGGACCATCTATTCTTGGACTGCTTAATGATGATGGATTATCATACAAACTAGCACCAATAGGTGGAATTCTAATTGCTTCATGTATCATCTCCATCATATCATCTCTAAAATCAGAAAGTTGATCATCCCCACTGCAAGATATAGAAGAATATGATTCCCCGTGAAGGGTCCATATCTTGTACTTGGATAAAAACCCATTTATAATTATATGTTCACGAGCAATGACCCTCTCCATCAAATAAGTATTACAACATTTTTTGCAAGGGCAATAAATTCGAGTCTCAAAACTATCTGTTTTATTTTGATATGCATAATCTAGAAACTTGTCAACACCATGGATGTATTCAGATGAAGCTCTATTTTGCAAATCAATCCAACTTTTATCCATATTTAATGCCAGAGAAATCTACATAAATTAAAAAAAAATTAGGGTTATACAAAGAGATGCCGGACAATGAAAATATATTATTTTGAGTTTAAATAATGTTTGACAAGTAAAAACAATGAAAATGATTACGAAAAACATGTTGATCTTAATCATAACTAAAAATTAAGGGGATAATTCTTTGCTTATACCATTCCATAGCCCAAGGGGCCATTAGATAGAGTTACAGAAGGTATTTTGCAAAAAATGCCCCACAAGTGGGCTAATTCTAAACTTACCCAAATACAATAAAAATGCAATTGAATATAAAAATGAAATGAGATACAAATTATAATTAAAATCTCTAATTAGATAATTATAAATGGGTCCTCTCTATTGAGACAATAACATCTAACCTCCTTCAAATTGAGAATCTAACGGTAGCGGGGCTGGTTTGATGATTGTGCACGATGTGAGCTTCCAACAAATGCAGCAAACCATCGCTCCACAGCTTCACCACACACATACAAAATCAAAAACACACACACATACACAGATACACAATCAAAACACACACATATACACATACACATACATATACACAAACAAAAACACACACACACATACACATAAATAATCAAACACACGCACACACACATACACACATACACACATACACACATACAAAATCAATAACACACATACACACACATACACAAATACACAAATACACAATAAAAACCCACACACATACACAAACAAAAAAAACACTCTATAGCGGTCATAACGTTGTCATGTCAAACATACATTCTATGATGGCGGCGTTTTTGTCTAAACTCGCCGAAGCAAAAATACTCCGCAAGCAATGCCTAAGTCAGCAATTATGAAGCATCTCAAAATAGAAGGCACTTTCAGGCATAATCAACCAGGAAAGATTTGGCTTAAGCGTGAATGTTGGAGATTAAACCAAAATAAAATAAATGTGCCAAGTAGTATCCCAAAAAAATGATTTATAATTTCTATGATATTTATATTCAATAATTCCTATATTGTCCATATTATGAAACATTCTATTATGAAATATCTCTAAGGATCAATGCAGCACTAACATAACCTTGGTAGCTGTCAAAAAATTAAATAAAAATGTAAAGTTAGTTTGAAAATTTAATAAGGCACTTCAAAAAATTCATAACAGAATTTGAGGAACTATAAATTTTTCACAGGACATGCTAGGTTCAAGAGATTAATCGTAGCAATTCCTTGAGTGTTATCAAATTTATCATAATTGAGAATAAACATGGACAATTCCAAATAACTACTTAACAAATCTTCCCCTCTTTAATATGACAATATTCGGGATCATATGCACATTATACAGCAATATGAACACTATTTCCTGGCTTTAGATGGGTTTTGAAGCTGCAGAATTAAACTCATTACCTATAATATCCTGCATTCCAAGAATAAATCGTACTTATTGCACAAACACCAAAAAGAAATTTATTATAGAAGCTTGAGGTACAACTCAAGTCAGTTCCAATGGGTTCCACCCAAAACCAAGAACAAATTCATACATGTTCGGCTCCAACATTTCAGAACCGAAATGGACTAATGTGCCTGAAGATGAGGTAGATTAATAAAGAAGGTTAGGGTTACCTGGAGAAACCGGAGAGGATGCGTGGAGGCTGCGGCGTGGAGTAGCGAGCGGGAGAGGCTGCGTGCGGCTGCGGCGTGAAGAGAAGGCTAAGGCGTCGGGGAGGCAGGGAGAGGAAGGGCTTGAGATCGAGTGAGCTTTTCCGGAGGCTGCGGTGAGAGAACTGGTTGCTGGAGAGATGCCAGAGGAAGGAGAAGTGATCGGCAAGATGCAACGCTCTGAACTTGCGGGGAAGGGTATGGCGCCGTTTGCTTAGGTTTAGGGCGATCGGGAGGCCGGAGTGTTATGGAGGAGTGAGGGTTTAGACAGCCACATATTTTAAATTGTTTTGAAATTTTATTAGCCACAATTTTTTGTTTTTCATGGCTAATACAAAGGTATTAGTCATGCTTTTTTATTGTCATGGCTAAAACTTGACTATTAGCCACGGTTTTGCGGTCATGGCTAATACTAGTGTATTAGCCACGATTTTTGAACCCTGGCCAAAAAAAGTGTAGCCAATACTCACTTTTCTAGTAGTGTCTTTTCATTAGAACCCATATGTCCAATATCCTACTAGTATAAATTTATGTAGATGACATTATCTTTGGATCTACTGATTCAAATTTGTGCAAAAGGTTCTCTAACCTTATGCATTCAAAATTTTAAATGAGTAGCATGGGTGAGCTTTCCTTCTTTCTAGGATTGGAAGTCAAACAACATGCTGATGGCATATTCATTTCTCACACCAAGTATGCAAAAGAATTGATTAATAAATTTGGTATGTCGGAAGCATCCTCTATGAAAACACCTATGCCTACTAATGCTGTATTAGATGCTGATGAACATGGGAAACCTGTTGATAAGACAACATATAGAGCAATGATTGGCTCTTTATTGTATCTTACAGCTAGTAGACCTGACATAATGTTTGATGCATGCATCTGTGCTAGATTCCAAGTAAGCCCTAGAGAGTCACATCTAACATTAGTAAAAAGGATTCTTAGGTATGTGAAAAGTTGTCCAAATCTAGGTCTCTGGTATCCAAAAGATTCAGGATTTGAATTAACTGGATTTTCATATGCTGATTATGCTGGATGTAGAGTAGACAGGAAAAGCACCAGTGGAACTTGTCAGTTTCTTGGTGACAGACTTGTCTCCTGGTTTTGTAAGAAAAAAACATCTGGTCCACATCAACTGCTGAAGCTGAATACATAGCAGCAGGTAGTTGTTGCTCACAAATATTGTGGATTCAAAATCATCTTCTAGACTATGGTTACAACTTAGATATTTAAAAAATCTTTTGTGATAACACAAGTGCTATTTCTATAGCCCAAAATCCAGTCCTCCATAGTTGGACAAAACATATAGAGATTAGGCATCACTTCTTAAGAGATAATGTTGAGAAGAATAAAATTGAACTTCAATATATCCCAACTGATTTGCAAATGGGAGATATTTTTACCAAACCCTTGGATGAAAAGAAACACACATTCTTTCTTAATAAGTTAGGAATGTTAGATGGAGGAAGTTTAAATTAAGATCCAAGATTTTGAAACTTTAAAAATTGACCAAGACTAGGCTTAAAACTTGATTTTTCTAGTGTCTAAGGTTCTTTTTGAACTCTGAACTGCGCTCGACGTTTTTCCCAAAGATCGTCGAACGGAGATCGACGTTCTCATGAAATCGTCGAATGACGCTCAACGTTTTCCAGATAGTGCTAGGCTATCTCTTTCCGGTCAGAGATCGTCAAACGCAGCTCGACGCTCTCCAATATCGTCAAACGGAGATCGACGATGTTGAAGACCTTTCAGATTCCTTTAGAACCCCAGATCGTCGAACTGAGTTCAATGATTTTTCCTTTTCCGCGTCGAACCCTGATATAAAAATCATTTTTTGGCTGTCGTTATCTTTTGCGCATTCATACTTTCTGCGGAGCTTTCCTTCCCTCCAAACCTCTCTGCACTTATTCTTGTTTGTATGTTTTTGCAGGAAAACCATGGTCGTCTTTGTTGCAGTCTTAGCCGCAATGAAGTTTGATACCGGATTTGACATCGATATGGACTCGTTTGAAGGCAGTGATCAGATATTCAAGGACATACTAGAGCTATTCAAGGAACAAAAGTTGGTCACTATTATGTCTACAAGGATTAAGCTGGCTGCAGATGAAATAAAAGAATGGGTATACACAGCCCACAACCTGGATCAAAATACAGGTGCCGGGACTATTTCAGGAACCCAGGTATCCCTTACTCCCGCACTTCTGACAGATGTTTTTCAATTGAGGACTGGACATGATACTTTTGAATTGTCTGAAGAAGAATTTTCTGTTATGTTGGATAGAATGGGACATACTGCAGCAAACCCTAACAAACTTCTTAAGAAAAACCTTTCAGTAGAGTACAGGTTTTTGGCTGATGTAGTGGGAAAAGTTCTCTTAGCCAAACATTCTGCTCATGATACAATCTCTAGGTATTAGTTTTGTTTAATGGCTGTTATAGTTGATAAGAAACATCTAAACTGGGGAGAAATCTTTTTTGATTTAATTAAGAAGAAAATTAACAAGAACTTTGTTAACTTTGGGAGGATAGTAGGCTTGTTTTTAAACAACAGATGCCCCCAACTGCTAGTGTCAAATTGTATGCGCTCAGCCATCTTTCACACCATCCATCTCCATTCCAGTGACCTCATCACCACCATCCCCATATCAAGACCATCCATACCTCTTCCATCAACATCATCTATCCACATTTTTTGTAGCTCCACCAACATCATCAACTTCTGCAACTTTCTTCTCTACATTTACTCAAGCCTCCCTTGAGCAAGTAGATGTTCCTGCTCTTGCAGATAAGCTATATGAGATGTTAGATCCAAGGCTAGCACTCTTGCCGAAAGCCTCCTTGGCTCCTCTTCTAAAATCCATCCAGGATTTATCTGCAAGGCTATCTTCTTCCCATCTTACTCAGGCAATCCCTTCTTTGGGGTGCCTTGATCCAGTTTCTACTTAATCTAGGCAGGGGGAGATGCCCAATGAAGTAGTCATGCTGCCTACTGAAGATTCAGACTTCATGCAAAGTTCAGAGAAAGTGCCAGATCTCCCAGCTCCAACTCCAGTTCCATCCTTTAGTATAGTTGACTTCAGGTCCCTGTTTTTAGATTTTGATTCTCTATATCAGATATCTTTTAGCACAAGATTCTGAAGATCTTACTAAGGCCATTGTGCCTGTTTCTCACTATGATCCCAGCTTGATATTATCTTTTATCAATTCAATCAAGGCTGTGGAAATTACTGCTGCTTGTTGGAACACCCTATTACTAATTTGGGTAAGGATCACTACGCTTGTCTTAGGAATCCCAGTTGACCTAGTTGTATAGTTGAAAAGGTCAACATTAGAATGAGTCTAGGGCTTAGAACTTAGGTTTGAAGCTGCCCCCAGGATCATTCCAAGATCAAGGTTGAAGAGCTTAGTCTAAGGCAATTTTCGTCGAGCTAAGGTCGACGAATCGTCGAACTCCGTTCGACGCTCTCTGAGCTCATCTTCAATAAATCGTCGAACTCCGGTCGACGATCTTCGAGCTCAGATCGACTATCTGTTTTTGTCTAGCTTCTGCTGAGTCGTCGAACTCCCCTCGACTATCTTCTAGCTCAGTTCGACGATCCCTCCCTAAAGTTATTTCTCAGATCTCTGAGCTCAGTTCGACGATCGTAGAGCTCAGATCGACGTTTTCGGTCTGCTTGTCCATTTAATCTCTGAGCTCAGTTCGACGATCGTAGAGCTCAGATCGACGTTTTCTTTAGAGAGATCGACGCTTTCAGGAATTCAAATGCTGCTTATAATTGGAATGTTTTTGAATATTATCAGCATTTATGTCAGAAGATCTCCCAGCCGTTTGTCTTTATTTCTGGAGCAAGTTTCAAGGAATTATTCAGAGAATGTTTGCTGGACTTTCCTCTAGAAGATAAGACTATTTTTGGAAGATATTTATGACTCCCAACGGCTAATTTTGGACAAGGAAACGTCAGAAATCTTTTATTCCTTTCTTCTGTATTATTAAGATTTAGAGAATACACAAGAAGAAGACATACAGAAGTGAACACACAGAATAGAGAATACTGATAGCAGAAGAACAACAGAAGAACTGTGACTCCAAAAATCTTCTTGCTGACTGAAAAGTGTTCAAAATCTCATCACTCCAGACACCTTACCTTCAGCCTTCTTGCTGAAACCATCCTGTGCTGGAGATCAAAGTTCTGAAGACCTATCACCCTAGAGCAAAGCTTCTTTTCCTGAACTTTTCTACATCTCAGGGGGAGCTTTGACATCATCAATCCACCTGTGCTTCTCTCATTTGATTGAGAACAGAGAAGACACCCTTCACTCTTATTTTTCTTTTCCTGCTGTAAAAGGGTTCTTGAACTCCCTTCAAAAGTTCTGTCTGGTTCTGAGAGCCTTGTCAAAACTCAGTGGTGGCAAGACACCTTATCAAAAAATCTAGTTTTGGTTTTTGGGCACCTTATCAAAAGCTCATTGGTGTCAGGACACCTGATCAACTCATCCTGAGTGGATTCCTACCAAGGGTGGTAGAAGAGTGAATGTACCCAGGTTTTTGGGGAACCACTATAATTCCTTGTGTCTTCTGGTTTGTTTGTGTGATTTGTTTGCTGTGTGCTGTGCTTTTTACTTCTTAGTTTTTAACTTCTTACTAGCACTCTACACTATATCATAAATTGAATTTTATATGTGCTGTTGATTTCAACTGTGAAAAATTATTTTAAAATACTCTATTCACCCCCCCCCCCTCTAGAGTTGAGATAGATCTTAGCCTCACTTTCAATTGGTATCAGAGGCAGGTTGGTTGCTCATACAGGCTAACACCTGAACCAAAAGATCCTTGATAAGATCAATCTCTTAAGGGGATTATTTTCTCTACATCCTCCTTTTTACTTAAAGACATGGCACAGAACAAAGATTATGCAAGCACCAAACCACCAGTGTGCAACCTTTATAAGTTTGCACTCTGGAAGGCAAGGATTAGATTATACATGAATTCTATTGATGAAGACATTTTCAATTCTGTCTTGACAGTTTGTCCAACTCCACCAGCAAGCTCAAGTACAAATGCTGTCCCACCTCCTTCTGGAACAGATGCAGATATAAAGAAGTGGAAGACAGCAGATGCTAAGGCTATGAACATCTTAGCCCAAACAATGTCTGATGAAATTTTTCAGAAGGTAGCTGAATGCCACTCAGCCAAAGAAATCTGGGACAAACTCTCTGAAATTGTCTCAGGATCTGCTGATAAAAGGAAAGATAGAAGATCTCATCTGATAAGCCAATATGAGAACTTCAAAAAGGGAGAAGCTGAATCAGTGGCTGACATGTACAATAGACTAAGTCTAATTGTCAATGAGCTAAAAACCCTAGACAAAGAAATCTCACTGACTGAGCTAAATGACAAAATTCTGATGTGCTTCCCCAGCACTTGGGATTCAAGAATATGGCCAATTAAGGATGCCAGAAGTTTAAATGAGATTACTACTGAAGCTCTCCTAGGCAAGCTCAAATCCTATGAGCTGCTCATTAAAAATAGAGAAGAAGAACAAAAGGCTATCTCTCCAGCTACAAGGAAAGAAAAGACCATAGCCTTCAAAGCTGTAGAAGAGGAGCCTGAAGATAAAGCTACAGGAAATGATGAGCTCATAAGTCTACTGGCCAAAAGATTCTACAAGATGGCCAGAAAAGACTTCAGAAAGAAACCATACCAGGGTCATGATAAACCAAGGTATGATAAATCAAATAACAATAAAGAAATCATATACTTTGGTTGCAGGAAACCAGGCCACATTGTGCCTGACTGTCCAGAAAACAAGAATAAGGACAAAAGGGAAAGAAGAGAAAGAAGGAAAGAAAAGGATTACAAGAAGAATAGCTCAGACAAAGCCTCCTCCAGCAAGAACAAACATACAAGGAAGGGCTTTGTTGCTGAGACATGGAGTGAGACTGAAGAGGAATCTGAAGCCTCATCCAGCTCCAGTGATGATGAGGATGATGCAGATGAAAAAGAATTTTGCATGATGGCTATCAATGCATCACCGCAAAACTCTGATGAAGAATCAGATTCAGATTCAGAAAGTCAACCAGATGAGGATCAGGTAATCAACTCTTTTGATTTTAATTCTGAAGACTTCAAAGATGAATTTAAGACACTGTGTCTAGATCTATTAAAATCTGAGAAGGAGATAATCTCTCTCAGGAATCAATTATCTGAGCATAGTGTCCTAAACTCAAAGAACCTCAAACTCTCTGAGGAGTTAGAATGCTGTAGGGAGGAGATAGCTTCACTGAAGAATGAACTATCAAAGGCCAAAAAGTTTGAAGAATCCCTAAATGGGAGAAGTATCAGACTGATGGACATCACAAGCACAGTGAACTCTAGATTTAATAGCACACTGGGCTTGGGTGCTTCATCCAGCCAACCTATAATTTTGACAACTCCAATCAAGTTTGTCTCTGACAAAGGAAAGGGAGTAATAGAGGTACCCAGGAAGAATGCAGATCTGTCAGAGAAGAACTCAGTTCAACAGATGGCGTCGAGCAGAGCTCGACGATCGTCGAACAGAGCTCGACGATATAACTACAGATCGTCGACCTCAGCTCGACGATATCCAAACTCTGAACCTCAGCATAATCGATCTTCGAACGGAGATCGACGATCTGACCCAAGATCGTCGACCTCAGTTCGACGATCGTCGAACAGAGTTCAGGCTTGTGAACACTCCTTCAATGGCACATTCAGATTCAATCCTAGAAGCTCCACATCCCAAGGCATTAATCCCTATACTGAATGGATAGTACCTCCTAGGAGATACCATCCTGAAGGTTATAAGGATCAACCTGGGATGTCCTTTATTTCAGAATTCAAGGGATATCAACCTAGGCCCAAGGTTAACTGGGTCAAAAACAAATAAGTTGTTTTTGTGTAGGTGAAGACCTATCCAGCATCAAACCATCAATGGTATCTGGATAGTGGGTGCTCAAAGCACATGACAGGGGACAAGGACAACTTCACTTCCTTCAAAGCCAAGCTTGGACCCAAAGTAATTTTTGGAGACTCAAGCTTTGGAACTACAAAAGGATATGGTGCAGTCAAAATTGGCCCAGTCACATTCAAGAAGGTGGCATATGTTGAAGGACTCAAGCACAACTTGATAAGTATCAGTCAACTGTGTGATGAAGGATATCAAGTGACCTTCAACAAAGCCATATGCAAAGTCAAGTCAGTGGACAACACAACTGTGTTGACAGGTAACAGAAGAGGTAACATTTACTTAGTGGATTTTCATTCACCAGTGGTAGATATTTGCCTGTTTAATTCCATTTCAAAATCTAATGTTTTATGGCATAAGAGACTAGGGCATATTAACCTTAGAACCATTGCTAAGCTATCTAAAGACAACCTTGTTAAAGGACTACCTTCTGGTCCCTACAAGAAGGAAGGACTTTGCAAGGCTTGTCAATTAGGCAAGCAAACTAAAAGTAGTTTTAAATCAATTAATAAGAGTGATTCACCTAGGATTTTGTACCTGTTGCACATGGATCTTTTTGGACCCATATCTGTGCAAAGCCTAGGAGGGAAGTCCTATACTTTAGTGGTTGTAGATGACTTCTCAAGATTCACTTGGGTATTCTTTCTGAGGAAGAAGTCTGATAACTTCAAGTGTTTGACAGATTTTCTCAAATGCATTCAGATTGAGTTCAACACTCACATTGCCCTGATCAGAAGTGATCATGGGACAGAGTTTGATTCTCTTCTCATGCAAGAGTTCTGTCAGAGTGAAGGGATCAGGCACACTTTCTCAGCTCCTAGAACTCCTCAACAAAATGGGGTAGCTGAAAGGAAAAATAGAACACTCATTGAATCTGCAACTACATTATTGGCAGATGCTCACTTACCTCTGTCCTTTTGGGCTGAGGCAGTGAACACCTCCAACTATGTGTTGAACAGAAGCCTGATACACAAGCTGAAAGGCAAGACTCCTTATGAATTGCTCAAAGGGAAGAAACCTAAAATAGGCTATTTCAAAGTTTTTGGTTGCACTTGTTTTATTCATAATAATGACAAGAAATATCTAGCAAAATTCCAAGCTAAAGCTGATGAAGGAGTGTTTCTAGGATACTCCATGATCAGCAAGGCCTATAGGGTTTATAATAAATCTTCCTGTAAAATTGAAGAATCTGTTCATATTATTTTTGATGAAGCTAACATGTCTTTCAAGGAGAAGAATGCTTCTACCATAGAACCTCTGCAGGTACATTCTCTAGCTGAAGACTTGAACAAACTGCAAGTTGCTGAAAAGAATGAGAGCAGTGATGATGAAGAAGAAGTTCAACATCTTGAAGAAAATCATCCTGAAGAGCCAGTTGCTGCTCCACTAGAGGAGACAACAACACAGGCTGGTGAACAATCAACACTCCCTGTTGACTTAGTAACAACAAGAGATCATCCAATCACCCAAGTAATTGGAGAGATCTCAGCTGGTGTGCAAACTAGAAGTCAGGTCAACCAAAACCTGATGCACACTTGCTTCCTATCTCAAATTGAGCCTCAATCCATTCAGGATGCAGAGCAAGATCCACACTAGATCATTGCAATGCAAGAGGAGTTGCATCAATTTGAAAGGAACAAGGTTTGGGAACTAGTGCCTAAGCCAAAGGATCATCCCATTGTTGGAACAAAGTGGGTATTCAGGAACAAGCTGGATGATCAAGGAGTCATAGTCAGAAACAAGGCAAGGCTAGTTGCTCAAGGGTACTCTCAACAAGAAGGAATAGACTATGATCAGACATTTGCACCAGTTGCAAGTCTGGAAGCCATCAGGATATTCCTAGCCTATGCTGCTCACAAAGGTTTCAAAGTGTATCAAATGGATGTAAAAAGTGCATTTCTCAATGGGGACATCAAAGAGGAAGTCTATGTTAGACAACCTCTAGGTTTTATCTCTCTAACTCACCCTGATTATGTTTTCAAATTGCATAAAGCATTATATGGTCTCAAGCAAGCCCCTAGAGCATGGTATGAGACCCTAGCATGCTTTCTTCTGGAAAATGATTTTGTTAGGGGGAGAGTAGACCAAACTCTTTTTATTAGAACCCATAAGTCCCATACCCTGCTAGTGCAAATTTATGTAGATGACATTATTTTTGGTTCTACTGATCCAAAATTGTGCAAAAAGTTTTCCAAGCTTATGCACTCTAAATTTGAAATGAGTAGAATGGGTGAGCTGTCCTTCTTCTTAGGACTGCAAGTCAAGCAACATGCTGAAGGCATATTTATTTCTCAAACCAAGTATGCAAAAGAACTGGTTAAGAAATTTGGTATGTCTGATGCATCATGTATGAAAACACCCATGCCCTCAAATGCTGTAATAGATGCTGATGAACATGGGAAACCTGTTGATCAGACAACATATAGAGCAATAATTGGCTCTTTATTGTACCTTACAGCTAGTAGGCCTGATATAATGTTTGCCACATGTATTTGTGCTAGATTCCAAGTTAGCCCTAGAGAGTCACATTTAATCTTAGTTAAGAGAATTCTTAGGTATGTTAAAAGTTGTCCAAATCTAGGTCTCTGGTATCCAAAAGATTCAGCATTTGATTTAACTGGATTCTCAGATGCTGATTATGCTGGATGCAGAATAGACAGGAAAAGCACCAGTGGAACTTGTCAGTTCCTTGGTGATAGACTTGTCTCTAGGTTCTGTAAGAAACAAACATCTGTGTCAACTTCAACTGCTTAAGCTGAGTATATGGCTGCAGGCAGTTGCTGTTCACAAATATTGTGGATACAGAATCAGCTCTTAGACTATGGCTACAACTTAGAAAAGTCTAAAATTTTCTGTGACAATACTAGTGCTATCTCTATAGCACAAAATCCAGTCCTCCATAGTAGGACAAAACACATAGAAATTAGGCATCATTTTCTAAGAGATAATGTAGAGAAAAATAAAATTGAACTTCAATATATTCCTACTGATTTGCAAAGGGGAGATATTTTCACCAAACCTTTGGATGAAAAGAAACACAGTTTCTTCCTAAATCAGTTAGGTATGTTAGATGGAGGAAGCCTTAATTAAATTACAAGACTTTGAAAAGCTAAAACAGACCAAGACTAGGCCAAAAATCCTTCTTTTTGTGTCGGTAGAATGAGTTTAGACTCTGAACTGCGCTCGACGTTTTCCCCAAAATCGTCGAACAGAGATCGACGATTTTCCAAAAATCGTCGACCAGAGATCGACGCTTTTGCAGTCGTCGATCTGAGTTCAAAGCCCTCGCTAGAGCTAGGCTTTCTCTCCTTCTGATCAGAGGCCGTCGAGCTGAGCTCGACATTTTTCAACATCGTCGAACGAAGATCGCCGATTTTGAAGACTCTTCATATTCCCTCTGTAGCCCAAATCGTCGAGCTGAGCTCGACGTTTCGTCGAGCTGAGCTCGACGTTTCGTCGAGCTGAGCTCGACGTTTCGTCGAGCTGAGCTCGACGTTTCGTCGAGCTGAGCTCGACGTTTCGTCGAGCTGAGCTCGACGTTTCGTCGAGCTGAGCTCGACGTTTCGTCGAGCTGAGCTCGACGTTTCGTCGAGCTGAGCTCGACGTTTCGTCGAGCTGAGCTCGACGTTTCGTCGAGCTGAGCTCGACGTTTCGTCGAGCTGAGCTCAACGATTTTACTTTTTCGCGTCGAACCCTAATATAAAATCTTTCTTTCAGCCGTCGTTCTCCCTTTGCGCTTTCATACTCTGCAACTCTCCTTCTTTTCCCTCCAAATTCTCTACGCTTGGTCGTTTTTGGTTTTCTGTTGCAGGTGAATATGGCTGAATCAAGTGCTGCTATTGCTAAGATGAAGTTCGACACAGGCTTTGACATCGATATAAACTCCTTCGACGGAAGCGACCAGCGCTTCAAGGACATCCTAAACTTATTCCGAGAACAATAGCTGACTCCAATAATGACTACAAGGATGAAGATCGACTCAGAAGAAATTAAAGAGTGGTGTTTTACCGCAACAGACGAGACTGAGAATTCTGTTGTCGGCACCATTAAGGGGACTCAGGTATTTCTATCCCCGGCTCTTTTAACAGAAGTCTTTCAACTCAGTACTGGAGAAGACTCCATTGAACTGTCTGGAGACGAGTTTGACTCCATGCTGGATAGGATGGGTCACAATGCAGTAAACCCTAATAAGCTACTGAAGAAAAATCTGGCTATCAAATTTCAATTCCTGGCTGATGTAGTTGGGAAGGTGCTGTTGGCCAAGCATTCAGCCCATGACACCATTTCCAGATATCAGTTCTGCCTGATGGGAGCTTTATTAGATAAGAAACACCTGGACTGGGGCTCTATCTTCTTCACTCTGATTAAGAAGAAGATCAACAAGAATGCAGTTAGTTATGGGAGAATCTTAGGGGTCTTTCTGCACAGCAGGTGCCCTGACCTATTAACCTCCTCTGGCATGTTTATCAATGCATCCAAGAGGCTTTCCTGTGCCCTCTTCAGTAAATGGGACAGGCAGATTATAAACCCCTCCAGGGCTGCTGCAACACTTCATTCAGGCACAAGGACTATTTCAGTCACTCCTTCAGCAGAAGAGCTGCCTGCTTCCTCCCCTCCTCCAGCCATATCCTCCCAAGTTGTCACCTCCTCACCACCAGTCACCACCATAATCATCTCATCCCCAATTACCATTTCCTCACCTATGCCATCCCCTCCTCTATCCACCTCAGAGGAATTCCATCCTCTCTTCTCCTATTCAACCTTCACCCTACCATCCTTCTCACTTACAGATGATTCCTTCATGGATGATTCACCCTCTACTCCTCCTGAGCCACCCTCAACTTCCTCCTTTCAACAACTGCTCCATGGCATTCTCTCTCAACCCTCCTTCACACCATCTCTTACTTCCCCTATCTCCACCTCAACCTCCTCTATCTCCATTATTCCATCTTCTGAACCAACCATTCCCTCTCCACCTTTCTCCACAATTTCAGTTTCAGCCACCATCCCTCCATCTACCTTTGCCTCTACCTCTGCTCAAGCCCCACTTGAGCATGTGGCTCTTCCTATTTTGGCAGACAGGCTGTATGAGTTGCTAGCTCCCAAGCTGACATCTCTACTGGAGTCTTCCCTGGCTCCACTCCTAAAGCAAGTACAGGAGCTGTCTACCAAGATTGCCTTCCTTTCCTCCTCCCTGGCTATCCCATCTTCTGTGTGCCTTGATTCATCTTTCTCTGAACCAAGGCAGGGGGAGATGCCTTATGAAGAAGTGGATGTGCCAGCTGCTGATATTATGTCTGCTCCAGCTCCAGCTCTTGGATGTGCTTTTGCACTGAATCTGCAGAGGCTGCTATCTATATTTGATACAGTCCATTTCAGTTGTCTGCCTGCAACTCCTGCTGAAGATTTGTCCAAGGACATTGTGCCTATAGCTACCTGTGATCCAAGCCATATTGATTCCTACATCAAATCCTGGAAGGCTGTGGATATCTCTGATGCTGATACTAAGGCCACTGTGCCTCTTTCAATTGCTACTAAGGCCACTGTGCCTCTTTCTGTTGAAATTGCTACTGCTGCTACTGCTGACATAGAAATGATTCCAGCAACTGATGCTGATGAAATTGCTGCTCCTGCTCCAGTGTCTGCTCCTGTTTCTGCCTGCTCTGCTGTTGCTCTCTCTCCTCCTGCTCCTGCTATTTCTGCAAAACTTAAAGCTCAAGAAGAGCTTATCAGAAGAATTGATGATCTGTATGATCAACATCAAAGTTCTGAGAGTGACCAATACAGGACTGATTCTGATGATTCTGCTAGAACTATTGCCAAGAAGAGAAAAGCCAGAAGTAAAGCAATGATGTCAGTCCCTCCTGCCAAAGCCAAAGACTCCAATGATATTCCATACTACATCCTGCATGACTGCCCTATCTCTGAGCCTTGGATGCAATATTCCAAAAATCAACTGAAAGCTATGAAGAAGAAGAGGAAGCTTGACAAATATGAAAAAGGATCTTCTCAATATCAGCCTCCTCCTCCTCCTCCTCAAGATTCTTGCTCAGGTTCAGCCCCTCAAGCTCCAGTCTCCAGACACAGTTCTTCCCAGTATTATCAAAGATCATATCAAAGGGGACAGCATCAAAGAGGATATCAACACAGAAGGGGTAATTTCAGAGAAAATCAAAGAGGACAAAGATCCTATCAAAGGGAAGGACAAGGTCACCCTGACCCTTCTTCAGGTCCTTTTCCTTACAAGCTGAAAGACACAATTGTTTCCAGGACTCCTTCTACTGTTTCTGAAATCATCAACATATATGAATCTCCTATTCCTTTTGAAGATCCTGAGAACAACCCTGTATCCTGGACAGCCAGAATGAAAGAATTGGCTGCCCTTGATCAAATAAAAAAGGCCAGAGAACAAGGCAAGGATACTTCAAACATAACTACCTTATCAGAGCAGAGAAAGAAAGAACTGGAAAGATATGCATCAAGGAAATTTTTCAATCCAGAAGACTATATGAAGCTGCACCCTGAGGATGTTGTTCCAAGGCCCAAATCTCAAACTTCTCTAGGTGCAGAGGATGACAGAAGGTCAAAGAAAGAAAGTCAGAATCCAAATAGAGAAATTTTATTTAAAAAGGGATCTGAAAGGAAGTGAACTGTGTAAGCTAAAACATTTCATCCACCTTTGGATATCTGCTGATATTTATCTGTGATCTGCTTTACTGCTATATATCTTCTCTGCATTTTGTATTAGCTTATGTATTGTTGTATGCTTTTCATTTCCTATGATTGTCTGTAAATAGTAATCCTAACCCAAATAGGGGGAGATTGTTGGAACACCCTATTACTAATTTGGGTAAGGATCACTATGCTTGTCTTAGGAATCCCAGTTGACCTAGTTGTATAGTTGAAAAGGTCAACATTAGAATGAGTCTAGGGCTTAGAACTTAGGTTTGAAGCTGCCCCCAGGATCATTCCAAGATCAAGGTTGAAGAGCTTAGTCTAAGGCAATTTTCGTCGAGCTAAGGTCGACGAATCGTCGAACTCCGTTCGATGCTCTCTGAGCTCATCTTCAATAAATCGTCGAACTTCGGTCGACGATCTTCGAGCTCAGATCGACTATCTGTTTTTGTCTAGCTTCTGCTGAGTCGTCGAACTCCCCTCGACTATCTTCTAGCTCAGTTCGACGATCCCTCCCTAAAGTTATTTCTCAGATCTCTGAGCTCAGTTCGACGATCGTAGAGCTCAGATCGACGTTTTCTGTCTGCTTGTCCATTTAATCTCTGAGCTCAATTCGACGATCGTAGAGCTCAGATCGACGTTTTCTTTGGAGAGATCGACGCTTTCAGGAATTCAAATGCTGCTTATAATTGGAATGTTTTTGAATATTATCAGCATTTATGTCAGAAGATCTCCCAGCCGTTTGTCTTTATTTCTGGAGCAAGTTTCAAGGAATTATTCAGAGAATGTTTGCTGGACTTTCCTCTAGAAGACAAGACTATTTTTGGAAGACATTTATGACTCCCAACGGCTAATTTTGGACAAGGAAACGTCAGAAATCTTTTATTCCTTTCTTCTGTATTATTAAGATTTAGAGAATACACAAGAAGAAGACATACAGAAGTGAACACACAGAATAGAGAATACTGATAGCAGAAGAACAACAGAAGAACTGTGACTCCAAAAATCTTCTTGCTGACTGAAAAGTGTTCAAAATCTCATCACTCCAGACACCTTACCTTCAGCCTTCTTGCTGAAACCATCCTGTGCTGGAGATCAAAGTTCTGAAGACCTATCACCCTAGAGCAAAGCTTCTTTTCCTGAACTTTTCTACATCTCAGGGGGAGCTTTGACATCATCAATCCACCTGTGCTTCTCTCATTTGATTGAGAACAGAGAAGACACCCTTCACTCTTATTTTTCTTTTCCTGCTGTAAAAGGGTTCTTGAACTCCCTTCAAAAGTTCTGTCTGGTTCTGAGAGCCTTGTCAAAACTCAGTGGTGGCAAGACACCTTATCAAAAAATCTAGTTTTGGTTTTTGGGCACCTTATCAAAAGCTCATTGGTGTCAGGACACCTGATCAACTCATCCTGAGTGGATTCCTACCAAGGGTGGTAGAAGAGTGGATGTACCCAGGTTTTTGGGGAACCACTATAATTCCTTGTGTCTTCTGGTTTGTTTGTGCGATTTGTTTGCTGTGTGCTGTGCTTTTTACTTCTTAGTTTTTAACTTCTTACTAGCACTCTACACTATATCATAAATTGAATTTTATATGTGCTGTTGATTTCAACTGTGAAAAATTATTTTAAAATACTCTATTCACCCCCCTCTAGAGTTGAGATAGATCTTAGCCTCACTTTCACTGCTGATGTTTGTATTGATACTGCTATTGATGATAATGATTAGATACTCATAGAGGCTAGTGTTTAAGAGCCTACTGATATAGTTGAGCCTGTTGTACCAGTTATTGTTTTAGAATCTCCTGTTGTGAATAGGAATATTACTGCTACTGCTATTATTTCTCCTGCTAGTGTTTCTACTTCTGCTTCTATCAGTGCTGCTATTTCTGCTCCTGCTACTTTTACTCCTGCTCTAGCTCCTGTTACTGATCATGTTCCTGTTGTTGTTACTTCAACTAAATAATCTAAACAACAGCAGGAATATATAAAGAGAATTAATGATCTATTTGACAATGCCCAAAGTTCTGATAGTGATGAATTTAGGACTGATTCTGAGGACTCCTCTACAACCATTGCAAGGAAGAGGAAAGCTAGAAGTAAGGCTATGAAGAGAGTTCCTCCAGAAAAAGTCAATAATGATAATGATATTCCCTACTACATACTGCATGACTGTCCTATTACTGAACCATGGATGCAATACTCCAGAAACCAATTGAAGGCTATGAAGAAGAGAAGGAAATATGACCAAGGCACATCTCATCATAATCCTCCTCCTCCTCCTCCTTCTCCAGATGCAGGATCTGGTGGAAGTTCAGCTCCTCAAACCTCTCATACTACATCTCAAAGTTCCTCTCAGGTTCAAGAAAGATCTCAATCCAGAGGACATCAGCAAAGAGGCTACCAGTCAAGAAGACGTCAATACAGAGGATATCAAAGAGGTTATAGAGTGTATTCAAGAGGACAGTCTAGACAGCATCCTTATCAAAGGGAAGGATAAGGCCCAACTGATTCAACTTCTGGTCCATTCCCTTATAAGCTCAAAGAAAGTGTTCCCTCCAGAGCTCCTCCTTCTGATACTGTTAACAGATATGAACCTCCTGTACCTTATGAAGATCCAGAGAACAACCCAGTCTCTTGGACAACAAGAATGAAGGAGTTAGCTGCATTAGACCAGATAAGGAAAGACAGAGAATAAGGAAAAGACACTTCCAATATTTCAACATTGTCTGAAAAGAGAAAGAAAGAACTTGAGAGATATTCTTCCAGAAAATTCTTTGATCCAGAAAGATACATGGAATTGCACCTAGAGGCAGTTGTCCCTAGAGCCAAATCTCAAACTACCCTTGGTGCTACTGATGACAGAAAATCTATGAGAGAAGCTAATAACCCCAACAGGGAAATCCTTTTCAAAAAAGGCAAGGAAAAGGACTGATAGTGTAAGACTGAACTATATATATCTCTCTCTGAACAATCTGTGTGATTTTTCATATGCTTCTGCAATGCTGTTATTTAATCTTCTACAATGTTGTATTTGTTTTTGTTTGTATGCTTTTAAAATTCCAATATCATGTAAATAGTAATCCTAACCCAAATAGGGGGAGATTGTTGGAACATCCTATTACTGATTTGGGTAAGGATCACTATGTTCATAGGAGTGTGTCTTGACCTTATTGTATAGATTTAAAGGTCAACTAGAATAGGTCTAAGGCTTAGAACTTAGGTTTGAAAGCTGCCCCCAAGACCTCCTAGCTCAGATTACAAGTGCAGAAGACAAAGGCAATTATCGTTGAGCTCAAATCGACGAGGCGTCAAACTCTGTTCGACTATCTCTGAGTTCAGGTCGACGATTCGTCGAACTCAGTTCGACGATCTCCGAGCTAAGATTGACATTTTTGTCTCAAGTTAAAATCCAGATCTCTGAGCTTAGTTCGATGATAGTCGAGATCAGATCGACGTTTCCGTCTCAAGTTAAAATCCAGTCTCTGAGCTCAGGTCGACGATAGTGGAGCTCAGATCAACGATTTTCTTGAGAGATCGACGATTTCAGGATTTCAAATTCAGTCAGTTATGGAATTCAAATTTCTTCATATCCAGTATTTAATGCAAAAGAAATTTGTAGCCGTTTTAATCAATCTGGAGCAAGTTTCAAGGAGACTAAAAGAGAATGTTACTTAGGACTTTCCTCTATAGACATTTATCAATTAAGGAAGTCATTTATGACTGGCTAACGGCTATCTAGAAGATTGAATTTCAATATATCATTTCAGAAGATAGAGACAAATAACAATAACAAGAGAAGACAAAGAATAATATCTGAGATTTTTGAGACACACACAAGAAATACAGGATTACAGAATCTCATCTCTGATTCAAGTTTTTCAAGGCTTCATCCATCAAGACTCCAGACACATCACATTTCAGTCATTGCTGAAATTATCTTTTGCTGGAGATATCATCTTCTGAAGGCCTATCACCCTGTGCAAAGCTTCTTCTCCTGAACAACTGCAAATCTCAGGGGGAGTTTTAACAACTTCAATCCACTAATCTTCTCTTTGACTATTGAACAGAGAAGAACAACTTCACCTCCTTTTCTTTTCTTTTGCTATAAAATGGTTACTCAAAACTCCCCTCAAAAGTTTTGGGTTTGGTTTCTGAGACCTTGTAAAAACTCAGTGGTGGCAAGACACCTGATCAAAAAATCTGGTTTGGTTTTTGAGCACCTTATTAAAACCTCATTGCTGCCCAAGACACCTGATCAACTATTCTTGCAGTGGATTCCTACCTCGGGTGGTAGAAGAGTGGATGTACCCAGGTTGATTGGGGAACCACTATAGATCCTTGTGTCCTCTGGTTGTTTGTATTTTATTTGTTGTGTGCTGTGATTTTGTTTCTTGCTTTATTTTGTTTTTATTTACTGCAAGCACAATACACTATAATTACATTAAGTCTTCTACTGCCAATTAATTTTTAATTTGCAAAATTATTTTAATATACTCTATTCACCCCCCCCCCCCCCTCTAGAGTAAAGATAGATCTTACCCTCACTTTCATAATTTATATCTTCCAAATTTTGATTCACTCTCTCTGTTTGACCATTAGTCTGCGGGTGATAAGCAGTAAAATACCTGTGGTTAGTGCCCAAACTCCCTACAAGCTTCACCAAAAACAAGACATATATCTGGAATCCCGATCTGACACAATACTGGCAAACCATGCAATCTGATGACCTCATCTAAATAAAGCTCTATTATTTTCTCCATGGAATAGCCAATCTTGAAAGGCACGAAGTGGGCACACTTTGTCAATATGTCAACAATAACCTACACAGAATCATGCCCTCAGGGTGACCTCGAAAAACTGGTAATGAAATCTACAAAAATACTCTCCCACATCCAACTTGGAATATCCAAAGGTGTCACTTACCTCCAGGTCTTCTATGAACTGCCTTAACACGCTGACAGGTATAGAATTCTAATACAAACTTTACTATATCATTCTTTATGCCTGACCACCAAACAATCTGCTTCAAATCCTAGTATATCTTCGTAGAACCAGGATGATAGGAAATACTAAAACCATGTACTTCGTCACAAATCTTAGCCCGAATCTTCTCAACAGTGGGAATACACTATCTATCCCGATACTTCAAGGTACCATCACCATCTATAGAGAAGTGCGGTAGTTCTCCCATTTCAGCTATACTCCGAATATGCTGCAAATTCGGATCGTCTTTCTTGTGTAGACTTATAAGTGTAATCCATGAAGGCTCTTCAACTTCAAGTCTAATTGACACAGTGCTACTCCCAACTGTTATATTCATCAATAAGAACTCATCCAAAGATTGCATGGAAAGACCAAAGACATGTGTGGCTTTTCTGCTCAAGACATCGACCACCACATTAGCCTTACCCGGATAATGCAGGATATCAACCTTATAGTCTGCGACATACTCTAACCATCTACACTGGCACAGATTCCGCTCCTTCTAAGTAAAGACATATTTTATACTTTTATGGTCCGTATAAATCTTACATGACACCCCACACAAAAGATGTCTCCATAACTTTAATGCATAAATGACTATTGTAAACTCCAAGTCATGCGTAGGGCAGTTTTTTTCATGAACCTTTAGCTATCTCGATCCATACGCAATCACCTTTCCTTCTTGTATCAAGACACACTCGAGTCCAACCTCTAATGCATCCATATAAACATCATACTTCACTCCTTTTGTAGGTAAAGTAAAAACAGGAGCAGTGCACAATCGCTTCTTCAACTCCTGAAAAGCTTCTTCACATGAATCACTCCAAAGAAATACTGCATTCTTTTATGTAAGTTTGGCCAAATGTATAGACAACACTGAAAATCCTTACACAAATCTCCTATAGTAACCTATCAACCCTAAGAAACTCCTTATCTCTTTAGGTGTTGTAGGTCTCTTCAAGTCCAAAACAGCAGTTACCTTTGCTAAGTCTATAGAAATTCCATGTTTGTTCACAACATGACCTAGGAAAGACACTTAAGAAAGCCAAAATTCACATTTGCTCAACTTCACAAAAAATTGGTGCTCTCTTAGAGTAAAAAATACTAAGCGCAAATGCAAATCATGCTCCTCAGCACTTCTAGAACACACCGGAACATAATTGATGAAAACTACCACAAAATGGTCTAAAAAATCCTTGAATACTCTACTCAAAATATCCATAAAACTAGAGGGTGCATTTGTTAATCCAAAGAACATTACCAAGAACTAAAAATGCTCTTATCGGGAATGAAAAGAAATTCACGGAATGTCCGACTCATGGAGACTTAACTAATGGTAGCCTGAATGAAGGACAATCTTTGAGAACACAAAGCTACCCCGCAACGGGTCAAACAAATCGTCAATCTGAGGCAACAAATATCTATTCTTAATAGTTACCTTATTTAGATCTTTATAATCTATGCACAATATCATTAAACCATCCTTTTTCTTTACAAAAAGGACTGGAGCACCTCAGGGTGAAGAACTTGGCCAAATAAAGCCACAATACAACAATTAATCTAACTGAGTACGCAACTCTACCAACTCATAAGGAGCCATACGGTAAGGTGACCTCGCAATCAAACGAGTACCATCTCTCAGGAGGGAGATTGGGAAGACTAACATGGAAAACATCGAGAAACCCTCGCACCACGGAAATATCCTCGACATGCGACAAATCACGAGTAGCTTCAAAAATAGAAACAAGATATGCAGTACATTCAGACTCTAAAAATTTCTGAGCACATACCAAAGATATGATTGGGGAGTCCTGACGTGGAAAGCCAAACACTCTCATGGGTTGGTTGTTGTCCATATTGAAATCTAAATGCTTGAGTTTGTATTTAATGACATCATCATATCTGGATAACCAATATATACCCAAGATTACATCAAAATCTTCAACATCTAGCACCTTCAGATCCACACATGCTAGGAATCCACCTACAAGAATAAGGCAATTCTGGATACCCTGATTTGACACCACCAAATACCCTAATGGATACTTAACACAAAGCGGATCGCCAACTCGATCAATGGCTAAACAATGTCGGTCTTTAAAATTCCAAGCCACGAAAGAGTGAGTGTCACCCAAATCAAAAAGAACGCGTGCCCAACGATTTCTTATCATAAACATGCTTATAAAATTATACACATAACTAATATGGCAGAAATTGAATCCATAATTATAATTTAACAACTAAAGAAGAATCTAACCTGAGATCACTTGAGTGAAAGACTGAGCTTCTTTCTTGGTTATCACATTCAGTTTACCCTTTCCCTATCCAGTTACTGAAGCTGCGGCGACGATAAAGCCTGAACTAGAACCGACTCATCATAGCTGGGACTGCGAGCACCTAGATTTCATATACCCTTTCTGCCTACACTTGAAGCAAGTCTTATCTTTTGACCAAAAGTGGGAAACAACATGCCCCTTTGCTTACACAAATCACATGTCAGATCTCCCGTGGGTGTGATCTGAATCGCAAGCACCTGATGCTGCTTCTGAGCACCCAACTTATTAAAATAGTTTTTGAAAGGGTTGCCTGGACAACCACAAAAGCTACATGCCTCTTTGCTCCCTTTCTTCGGAGCAGGGCCAGATGCCCAAAGGCATCCAATATCCCCAGTCTTTCTCTTTTCTTTCCTCAGCAATATACTACGGTTCTTAGCATTATAAATGACCTCGACCTTCAAAGTATCTTCCACTGCTTTCACATAATTCTCAAATTAGTAAGCGTTGGCTAACTGCTGGATTTCACTACGAAGACCACCTAGAAAATGCTTAACTATGCCCTTATCAGTGGCTACTAATTCTAGGACAAACCTGCTCAACTTGCTGAACTCACTCTCATACACACCAACTATGAGTTGCCTCTACTTCAAATGCAGAAAATTTTTCATGAACTTGTCTTGCTCGATCGACGGAAAGAACTTCTTCAACAACATCCTCTTGACCCTTTCACACGAGCACCCATCTATGAAGCCTTCCTTTTCCCTGATCTACCATCCTTTAGCAAGGCCCTTCAACTGATATACAATGACCATAAGCTTTTGGTCCGAAGAATTTCATTATTGGAAAAACATCTCCTTGATAAATATGATCTAGTCATCTAACGCCACAAAAGCAGCCCTCCCATCATAGGTCGGTGATCCTAAATGCTGGAAATATAAGATAAAATTCATCTCAGGTGTCAATAGAATAGGAGGCACTAGGGAAGTAGGAGGGACAGGAATAGCCCAACCTACTACAGGGTGCTACACTCCTAGCTACTGCCCTAAGATGGCAGTCAACAACACATGCATCTATGCTTGCATCGTAACCATCTGCCTCGGCAGAATCTCATTGCTCTAACGCAGCTCCTCAATCATTACCTCACTATGCGCACCCGAAGACTCACCCTCAGACTGGGAGCCATCCTTAGCGTATGATGATTCAGAGCCATCTTCTACAAGTACAAATGGAAATCTCATCAAAACTTAGCTTAATGCTAGAGTTACCTAACTTAGATCAAAACAGAAATGTGTATGCACTTGCTCTTGCTACTACCTTGCTCTGGGATTTCTATGAATGATGTTATACTTACTTAGGATGATATACCATCATCCCTCGACTCTTGTGCATATAATATGAATGCATGAATGCTTAAATCTTCATTTCAAATCATGTGTGTATGAGTGTCATCATGTAGATCTTAGTATGTGTGCTTATGCTATATTATGATGTGCATGTTGTGTTATGCATTCTAAAAAAGGCCATAAAGTATGTCATGAGCGGCATAAACATGAATTATTATGCATCCCATACTACATAATATCACATGTAACATAAAAATAAAATATAATGAGCATCCATGTGATAATGTTAATTATCCCATTTCAACTTAACACTCACATGTTTCTATGCATATGAGAATCCATATACAACACATATAATGCATCTCATACTACATAAAATGCCCCGTATACTTTTGTCATGCTTATGATTGTGGTGTTCATACTTCAGCCAAGACATACCGATGATACTTTGGTGTGTGTATGCAATGGAGTAAGATTCTAAAAACGAATGGCCATTCGACTAACCCGTCTAATGAACCAAACCAACCTGGCTCTGATACCAACTATCACAACACGCATTTCCTCAATATATAAATATTTTATCGGGGTGAGAGAAAATACATGCCATGAGGCCACACCGTGTAGGGGACAACTGTAGGCGCTTAGACAGCTCTGTCTCTACAATTAGTTTTATAAAAAACATATAAATTTTATGTTGAAGAAAGTATTTTAAGTTTAAAGTTCAAAGACCATGTCCCTCGGTTCTGTGGATCAGCTAGTCCACAAGTAGAAAAGTATATATATATATATATACATATATATATATATTTGTAGCGGAAAAGAAAAATATAAAGTTTAATTCATTTTATCCTACATGAGCATGAAGACCCAACAATGAACTAATGATATGCAAGTTTTTATATTTAGTATAAGAAGAAAATGAACTTTTAAGATCTTCAAAATAGAGCGATGTTTAGTTGAAACAAATATTATGAGTATGAGTAAAGGTGCAGATTTTTATACGTATTTAAATAACTAATGTGCATCCTAACATAAAACCTTCCCAAAGAGCAATGCATCATCAATAAACTGTATTAGTAGAAGAAATAGCAAATAAACATTCTACATATGAAGAAACCTCGTTATGGGCACCAACAAATTAAAACGAACTCATAACACGAATAGAAAGGTCTGAAATACACCAGTCAAGAAAAAAATAGACTACCTCTCACTGATGAGGGGAAAAGAGATCAGCTACAGAAGCCTAGAATAATAAAACACGGATAGCTTTAACTACTTCTAGTCCGAACATTAGGCATTCAAAAAAAAAGAAAGCCTCAACACAAAGTAACAAAAGGCATCACAAATAGATTTAAAAGGTTAATGAGTTAAAAAGTTATTAACCCAACAAGAGTAACTGTAAAACAACAACAAAACAAAGGTCATATGAACAATAAGCATAAATAATTCAGCATGAATTGGCTATATGGGAGAAAAACTTGCAGCAAGTGCAATAAGTATTTATATAATTAATCATATATTTATATAACAAAAGAGACTAATTGGCTCTAAAAGTGAATCATTAACACCAGGCATAAAATAGTACTGAGGTGGTGGTATTCTTTCCAACACAAACCATCAGACCAAAATATCCAAAAAGGCACTATGGTGGTCATCATCCATTCCAATCTAACCAACAACCCATAATAAAAGCCACTGGGTGCAAAGATTTACAAATAAGCACCGTGGTTGTGGTCATCAATTCTAACCCAACCAACAGTCAATAAACATCATAACCAAAATCTCGCACCACATGAGATTTGATATTAATCACCACGATGATGTAAGGAAAAAACAAAAATTTATAAGTAAAAATAGTCATTGTGACGAATTCATCGAGACCATCCATTGTTTTGGGGCGATAACTCGATGAATCTTCATAATAACTCGACGAATCTTACAAGGATACTCGACGAACTTGACGCAATCACTCAACGAATTCAACTTGATTACTCGATGAATTTGGCTTAAACATTCGATGAATTCAACTTGACTACCCAATGACTTTGACTTAACTACTCGACGCACTAGATGAAATCACTCGACAAATTCGGCATGATCACTCGACAAATTCAACCTAATCACTTGACGGACTCTAGGAACTTCTCAACGAACTCGACGTATTTGACAGACTTTACACAACTACCCGTCAGACTTAACGTAACAACACGATGAATATTATATGACTACTCAATGGATCTCACATGACCACTCGACTAATCTCACGTGACTACTCGACAAACTTGATGTGACTACTCGATGAATTTACTCAGGCCTAAAACGAAACCATAAGAAGTTTAGAAAGAACAACGCCCTGAGAAATACAATATTAATGAGTCTTGAAATCCAAAAGAGAATAGAATAAGGAACTACAAGAAAAACTATGTAAGAGGAATAATACACCACTTGCCTCAAATATTCTGATTTCCAGCCTCCTAAGCACTCTATGTCAAGGATCGGCCAATAGAAAACAATGACAGCAAATTTTTGAAATGATTTGGACAAAAAGGAAGGTTAGGGCTACTTACTCCAACACTAAAAATCCACGAAAATGAAAATACTCACTGCACAAGCATAGATCTCGGCGAGAGAATCCCAAATCTATACTCCAATGAAGATTTCGGACACTAGAGCTCCCTCAGCAGCCATCGAAAAATCCCAGAAGGACGCGTCTTCCTCTCTCTCGTGGCTTTGGTTCGGTGGAACAACGATGGAAACCTAAAGTCTAAGGTTAGGTCGGTCCTTTTATATTGAAATTTATGTTTATTTTTATATATTATACGATATATAAATAATTTTTTTAGTAATATTTCATTGATGATCTGGACTAAGGCAAACTTGGTTTTCGACAAAATATGCACCCAAGGTAAATACTAGTCCTACGAATCTAACAGCGAAGTCAAAATCAAAGTACAACGAGCTAATAATGAGTTGTGATTTATTTTCACAGTTTACAGCAACGAGACTTAACAATTGTGATTAAAATTAATTACTTTAATTTTCTAAACTCAAAAAAATATACACACCAGCAAGCTCAAAATTTAGTCAACTTGACTGAACGGTCATGGAAACGCACTAACGATGATGCACAACTAACCTCGCATTAACGTAACGCCCTTACATCACTATTACACCAAAGGAATATTGAAATAAATCATCTAAATTCAAGGGCATTAAAATTCCTATGTTGGGTTCTAAGTAATTTTAAATGCTTCCGCTAGAATGCAACTCTGAATTAGGATATGTTAATGATTTGGTTCCAATGCGTAACTCCAGTAACTGTCCATAGAATATAGCCTGGGGCCCCGGTCGGACCTTATGTTATATTCTACAAGACGAATAGGGGTAATAAAAATTTAGTATCAGCTTCTGGTGTCGATCTTTTTTATTCGAATTCGTGGACGAATTTTTTTAAGGGGTGGTGAGTACGTGTATGTGCATTATCATTATAACATGAAAGAATCCATGAATGTCCACTTAGGAATGAAAATACACATGTTTGTGGAACCTGTGTTTTCCTTTGATTGTTGTTATACAATATTGTTAGTGGTTTAATTGTGTGTTTTGCAATTATAATTGACTAAAAGTAGTGTGGGGTAGTCTCATCCCCAACACTCGTTGAAAAGTAGTGAACCACCTGAGGTGCATACACCTCCTCCTTCTGCTGAAACAATAAGATTGGTTGTTGAAGCCGTTTTTGTGCTTATCAATACGTAACCAGGAGGCCAAGTGTTGCCTCCTGCCCTTGTAGTTGCCCCGGTGCAGGTTGGCTTAGTTGAGCCTGTGGTTATGAGGTAGGTGCCCGATGAGCCTTTGGCGAAGAGGCGAGCGACAGAAAAGCAATTCAACCATGTTATAAGCTTCCATCCTCTAACGTTTGAGGGAACGGGATCCCTCACTCACGTCGAAGATTGGTGCTTAAGAGAACCTTGATGGCGACAGAGATGGAGGAGAGGCAAAAGGTGTTTGTTGCTACCATTCTTTTAAAAGGAGGGCAAGACTCTGGTAGGATGAGCGAGAATTACATCAGTTTGCTGGAAGTAAACTGTCCGATATCTCGATGTAGGAGATCTCAAGGCTTTTTTTGGCTAGCTTTCTCCCATCTACATAAAGGATTGCTATGGAGATTAAGTTGTAGAGTTTAACTTAGGGTGAGAGTTCTATTGATGACTACTTGTACGAGTTTTCTACATTAGGATGGTATGCGGGCTCTACGTTTGTTGCCATGGAGCGCAAGACAAATAGATTCTATGAAGGTCTGCGTGACGATCTAAGGTTACTTCTCTCAGGTTCAATGACGTAGGGCTTTTGATGTTGGTTAATATTGCCCGATCCCTGGACCAAGGTCTGAAAAGGTTCCAAAGTAAGAAGGACTTGGGTATGAAGAACCTAGAGTTCAAAGTATCAAGCTCTGCAAAATCTAGATATTGTAAGTGGAATAAGAAGTCGAGGACTTCTGGGCCTGTTTCTTCTTCTACTACTTTTGGGACGACTACCGGGCAAGTTCCTCCCACTTGCTATACTTATGGAAAACCATGACAATTTGCTCGATGTAAAAAAGATCTAAATATAAGGCAATTTTTTTACTCCAAAAAGATAAACAATATATTGGTATGCACCTAATTTATAGAAAATGGGGGAGATGAGAGAATAAAACAAGCGATGTGGGACAAAATACTAGTCGAATAGGCAGGGAGGTTTAACACAGTCAAATTGCCAGACTATACAAAGAATACAAAACCAGGGAAGCCTTTGAAACCATTTTGTAGCTAACTTCCAGACCGCAACTACGGTTAACTCCCAGACTACTACTGCAGCTAACCTCCTAACCGCTCCTATGGCTAATCATCGGACATCTATTTCTGCTAATCACCAGACCGCTATTGCAGCTAACCTTTAGACCGCAGCTGTGGTTAACCCCTTGACCGCTGTTGTGGCTAATCCTCAGACCACTACTGTGGCAAGCCTCCAAACCGCTGAGCCAAACCGCCAGAATAAGGAGACTAGCAGACCACTGTGCCTAGAAATCAAACCGCCACACAACCAGACCACAGGAATAAACTAATAGACCATCCAAACTCTAACACTCCCCCTCAAGCTAGAGCATATATGTCAACCATGCCCAGCTTGCTACAAACATCTGAAAGTGAAGAAGAAACTAGTTTTGTGAGGACGTCTGCCAGTTCTATATCAAACGTGACAAATGGAGTGCGAATTTGATTCTTCAACACCTCTTCTCTATTGAAATGCCAATCAACTTCAATGTGTTGTGTCCTCTCATGGAAGACAGGATTCTTTGATATATAAATAACAGCTTTATTATCACAGAACATAGGGAGAGAATGATCATAGACTTCTCCCAAGTAAAGCATAAGTGCTTGTAACCATCTAAATTCGCAAGTTGTTGAAGCCATGCTCTTATACTCAACTTCAACACTTGACCTTGAAACCTCCGGCTACTTCTTTCATTTCCAGCTAATAAGATTACCTCTTATAAAGGTGTAATAACCTGATGTAGTCTTCCTATCTTCTTTATTATCAGCATAGCTGGCATTAGAATACGCTTCAACCTTCAAATGATTATTCTTCTAAAACATCAAGCCCTTCCCTAGAGACCCTTTCACTTACTCTAGAATTTTCATGGCAGAACGCAGATGACACTCTCTAAGATTTTTCATAAACTTACTAACCTTCCCAACTGCATAACATATATCTGGTCCGGTAACAGTAAGATATAAGAGTTTTCCTGCAAGTCACCTGTACACAGTACAATCTGGGAGAAGAGGAGAATCTTCAGTCCACTCTTTATCATGCCCAACAACCATCGGGCAATGAGCAAGTCTTGCCCTAAGAAGACAAGTTTCTTTTAAAAGATCTAGCGTATGCTTTCACTACTAAAGAACCACAGAGTTGTGCTTACGTGAAATCTCAATTCCTAGAAAGTACTTAGGAGTTACCATATCCTTAGTAACAAAATGTTGTCAAAGATGTCGCTTTGCCAGATCAATGCCTTCCTTATCATCACCAGTTAGAAGGATTTCATGCACATAGACATCAAAAACTACTAGGTCTTTTGTATTCTTGCGTATAAATAGAGAATGATCAACATAACTTCGATTAAACCCAATAAACGAAACAATGCAACTAAACTTGTCAAACCAAGCTCATGGACTCTGCTTTAAACCATAAATCGCCTTCCAAATCTTACATAACTATGACTCCCACTGAGCAACATACCCCGGAGGTTGCTCCATGTAAACTATCTCCTATAAATCACGATAGAGGAAGGCATTATTCACATCTAACTGAGACATCTCCTAGTCTTTATTAACCGAAACAGAGAAAAGAACAAGTATAATGCTGATACGAGCAGTAGGGGAAAAGTATCAAAGAAGTCTACACCATATGTTTGAGTAAATCCTTTGGCAATAAGCCTTATCTTATAGCGATCAACAGAACGATCTGCATACTTGATAACAAGGACCTATTGACAACCAACCATATCTATACCCAGAGGCGTGGAAACAAGATTCCAAGTACCTATCTCAATTAAGGTTTTCATTTCTTCATCCATAATAGCTTTCCACTGAGGAATTGTAAGACCCCCTCCCCCGGAGCACAAAACACGGCCGAGGAGAGTCTTATACCCAGAACAGATGCCTTGAGGTAGCATTAGCACACGAGCTAACCTATACTATAAAACGCATATCCTACGGGCTAAACATATCATCAATGCTAACCCATCATAAAGAATAAACAGGAGACAAAATTGCATACTAGTATATAAGTCCATAAGTACAACAAATAAAAGAAGCAACCAAAGCTTCCATAATATCAGAGTATATAATGCCAAATGGCTACAAAATGAGTCTCTCAAAAACTCACATCAGTCATTAACGGCAGCGACAACACCGTCACCTCAGGCCATGTCATCCTGGCCTAGCTGCCCTCCTACATAACCTGCTGCTGCTCTATCTATAGGAATTCCTCCCAAAAAGGAAAACGTAGCAACCGTTAGTCATAAAGACTAAGGGGCTATCACATCCTCTCCCCCGACAAATCTTAGGCACCGGGCAAAGAAAGGACAAGGGTATGATATATATATATATATATATATATATATATATATATATGTATGTATATATATATAAATAGTAGTACAAACAGGTGGTGTAGGATTAAACATTATCAGTGTATATCAAGGTAATCACAACAAATGTGTAAATCAATCTACTCTAGACGTTCTACCATCAACAACAATATATAAATATGAATCTACAATAGGAAGTAACTTAACTTATATGAATGCCCATACAGACATATAAGTTAAGGATCGGCTCAACAGTAAAGTAACTCATCGTATAATAGTCCCCATACAAACTTATATGATAAGGATCTTGTGCATATAATTTAATGTAATGATATGAATGCAATGGAATGACTCATCCATGCTCACGCACATGCAACTAGTATGTCGACACAGACTTATAGTTCCCACTTTTCAAGCAGGTAGCTAACCTCTCAGGCATCATACATTGTGGCCAGACATTGACAGTAGAGCGGGCATCTCCACTACTAAGCTGACATCCACACTACCAGACATATGCCTCCATATGCCTCAAAGCTAAGAACACAACAACAGAGATCCCTACGTACTACGACTCAGAAGGAGCCTCAAGTAGATGTGCACCGAGGACAAAGCCCAGCTGACCTATGTCGAGGCACGGAAGGATCCTATGGGAAACCAAAGGACCAAGCCCAACCGTCCACTAGCACAGAGCCTGCCTTTGGATGTAAACACTGAGGACTAAGGCCCAATCGTGTAAGCCTGTCTGTTAACTCCCGTCGGTGTGATGACTTGTGAGCCCGTAGACATGCCACGCTATCCTTAACCCAAGATTATGACACCGTGTGTCAACTCAAACCGCATGGAATTTCATATTTAAGGGCTCCACAATGAGTCCCTTATAATTATTCACATCTCATGCTCAACAGTACGCAAGGGATCCATACTGAGTCCCTTATCAACACATTGTTCCTGTGCGGTAAGCACACACACTTCCAATCCCTCCACATTTCCATATCACACAAGGGTTTTTTATTCACACAGGTGGCAAGCCATCTTACACAACATACCGATCTCACACTGCTACCCGAAGGGAGGCATGACTCTAAGCAGTGGACCACTTTACACCTTCCATTATTTATTACATCTCATGGCCTTGTATTAACCTCTTCCAACTCCTTTTTAAGGATCAAGCCATCACCAATAAGTATGCTTCCATCATGGTAATCCCATAGGCATAATGAGGAATAAATAGTTATTGGTTATTCATTCAATTTTCTAGCATCATGTCCTCTTCCAAAATATGTTCCATTTCCCAAATTATAATCATACACAGTCATGTTTCACCAACCATTGTTTATTGAACTCCTCCAAACCATTTACTCAACCATGGCTTACCAATCCATTTGTTTACACAGGATCTATCAATGAATCCCATCAATCATTTGTTTATCATGATTATATATAGACTGATTACACTTAAACTTCAACATCAATGTGATATAATCGTTTACCAACTTCAGACCTGGATCTATACTAACCCGTAGTCAATATATATTAAAGACGTGATTATACAACAACTTATACCGGGGATTCCAGAGGCTATTGGAATTCTATGACAATGTGTAACTATCTGTTGAAAAGGTCTTTCTGAGGGCTATAACATCCATATTCAGCCCAAGACCCCATTCTGGTCATAACCTACTCAAGAATGGCCACGAAGTTTGTCATGCGCAGGAAACAGATTTCTGCATGCATCTCAAAGCAAAGGAACGACATCGGTTCATCTTCCACCTCTAACCAATTCCCAAAAACTACATCCAGAGTTCCTCCCCCCTTATTCACCCTCATTAGGCCACTTCTCTTCACGAAACCCAGTCCCCATCTTCACATAGTAGGTAGGAGAGGTTGAAGACGTTTAATATCTAGGACACAATTCCTAGCATGGTCTCCTCCTAGGAAATCTTTTTATCACAAATAAAGACTCTTTTGAGTCTATATCTCTCCTAGGAATAACTAGAGAACTAGCACCAAGGGAAAGGGTAGGAAGCTCACCTCGTCTCCTGCGTTTCCGACATTTTAAGCCATGGATCTCGGGACCCTTCTTTGCGGCATGGCTCTCTTCGTTGGCGATGTTCTTTACGAAAAAGAAAAGCTCTTCCTCCCAGTACTCCTACTCCAGTGATCTCCTTCTCTCCGACGATTTTGCATAGGTAATGACTCGACAGAATGATGGCTAGGGTTGAAGGTATTCCTTTTTATAACACGTATTAGGGTTAAGTCATTTTGCCACGTGTCATCACCTAGTTGACCACCCATTATTGCTTACATTAAGTCTTATTGAAAAGAATCGGGCCAAAGATTCATTCTGCATGAATCCAAAAATCCGGTTCAGCCCGCATACACTGGACTTTGGATTCTGCCTGGGCCGAAAATGCACCATGTCAAATTTAGCGATTATCCCCTTGTATACTCGACGAATCGGCGAGTAACCTTTCCATATTTGATGAATTGATAAATGGACGCCTGTATTCTCGATGAATTCCCAATTAGTCTCGCCAAATCCTTCTCCATCATTTTCGACGAATTCGTCGGATATCATCAGTGATATCCGACGAATTTCATTTAACCGTTTCTCAAATTCTAGCATCGAGTGTGTCGAGTACCACCCGGCGATACCCGATGAATAATACCCATACCCGACGAATAGTACCCATACCCTACAAATTCAACTCGGCTAACTTCCCAATCATTCTTGACAAATTCGTTAGATATCCCTGGCGATATCCAACAAATTTCTTGTGGTAAATTTATCTTAAGTGCATTCCCCCATTATTTGTCGTGCATCACTCAACCCTAACCCTTTGGCCAATACACCCCGAGTCTGAGTCAAGTCTCTTGAATTAGAACGCATGCGAGGGGCCTAACGCGAAACAGGTCGTTACAAATCCTATAAATAAAATAAAAGATTTCGTCCCCAAAATAAGGCTAAGGCTAGGGGGAAGTAAAGCATGAGAACAAAAAACGTTGTTAAACCTTACCTTCGGGAAACAACTCCTGGTAGCACTTTTGCATCAAGTCCACTGGCTCCGAAGTATACTCCTCCTTCCCATGATTAGACCACTGGACTTTTACCAATGAGACACTTTTCTGCTGCAAGCTCCTTGTTTGGCATCCACTATCCGCACCAGCTCTAGTCAGATGGATCTATCAGTTGCTCTTTGTGGTTAGGTACTCCGTATATTCTTCAGAATGATCTTTATACACCAGAGTGATCTCCATCTCTTCGAGCATCCGAGCTAATTCCATACTTATCAACTGAGACTCAGGGCTCAATTCTTGTACCTTTCTGCTCGAAGCATCAGCTGCGAAGTTTGCTTTTCCAGGGTGGTAATTAAATGTAAACTCATAATCACACAAATATTCCAACCACCATCGCTGTCTCAGATTCAACTCCTTTTGAGTATGAACATACTTTTAATTCTTATGATCTAACTATATCTCATAGTGGATGCCATATAGATAGTGCCTCCAAACCTTCAAGGCAAACACAATTGCCCCCAACTCCAAATCATGAACTAGGTAATTGGCTTCATGTTTCTTTAGTTGCCTCGAAGCATAAGCAATCACATGCCCATGCTGCATCAGTACTGCTCCCATCCCTTGATATGTCGCATCTGTGAAAACTTGAAATCCTTCCTTCCCAAATGGAAGGGCTAGGATGGGTGCGGAGGTAAGTCTATCTTTCAGCTCTTGGAAGTCAGCATCTCATTAGGGTGTCCACTTGTATGGCACACCTTTCTTTGTCAGGGCTGTGAGAGGAAGGGCTATCATTAAGAATCATTTCAAGAACATGCAATGATATCCTACAAGTCCAAAGAAACTCCGCACATTGGATGCTAATTTCAAAGGCAACCATTACTTTACGATACGTACTTTGGCCGGATCTATAGCTATTCCACCACCACTAATCACATGACCAAAGAAGGAAACTTCTTAGAGCCAGAATTCACACTTGATGAACTTAGCAAAAAAGGCTTGCTCCTTTAGCTTCTTCAGCACCAAGGTCAAGTGTTCCACATGCTCCCCCTCTGTCTTCAAATAGACTAAAATGTCATCGATGAAGATGATGATGAAGACATCTAGGTATGGCTCAAACACTTTGTTCATCAGGCTAATGAACACTGAAGGGGCATTTGTGAGCCCAAATGGCATCACGGTGAACTCATAAAAACCATAACTAAAGCTAAATGTTGTTTTCTTGATATCCTCCTTTTGTCTCCTCAATTGGTAATACCTCGAGCACAGATCCAATGTAACACCCCAGAACTCAAAATATGTTTGTACACAATTTTGAGTAGCAGGCTGGTAGACACGGCCTGGGACACGGGCGTGTCCCAGGGCGTGTCGGGGGTATACGGCCTGGGACACGGGCGTGTCCCAGGGCGTGTTCGATTTAAATCTCAAAGTTGGCCTATTCGGGTCAGAGCCGTACACGGCCGTGAACAGGGACATGAACACGGGCGTGTTAGGCTGGACACGGGCGTGTCGGCTGCCGTGTTCCGACCCGTGTACTGGTTTTGGGAGCAGTTGAGTGCCGTGTAGCAGGGGACACGGGCGTGTCTCAAGAATGACACGGGCGTGTCAGGTTCGACACGGGCGTGTCGAGCCCCGTGTTGTTCAGTCGGTTCCAAACCGCGTGTGCCGCTTAAGGGTACACGGCCTGTGACACGGGCGTGTCACAGGCCGTGTCAGGCAAAAATTGGGGTTTTGGGCAGATCTCGGCCGTTCGTTTCCTTCTATTTGGATCATGTGGTCCATAGCTTTTCCAACCTCTTTAAGGCCGTGGATTGAGATGAAATCTCATTCCACTTAGCCTTTCTCTTTCTAAAGAGAAGAAAGAGAGGAGAGCTTGGAGGAGGAGGAGGAGGAGGCCGGTGGAGCTTCATCGAGCCGAATAGAGAGCCGAGTGCAGCGTTGCGGAGGCAAGGCCGCTGCGGTGATTTCCATCCGGCTAGTTTTCTATGGCGCCGAAGCGATCGTCAAGGGTAACGATCTTTCTTCCTTGGGCAGGTGAAGCCCTTTGTTTTGCATGTGCATGGGATCCTCCATCAAGAGATGGAAACGCGTAAGTGATTCCAACAGTTGAGTCTGCATCTAGAGCCGGAAGTCTGTAGTACGGCATAGGCATGCTGTGTGAAGCCCATCCAGACGTATGTCGGGATTGGTGATGTTTATATTGCGATCCGGAGAAGATTCCGTGTATGCATCGTTTAGCCTGCGGAGATGGTGAGGACGATGTGGTTGGTGTATAGGATGCTTTGTATAGCTCCTTTGGTTGCATGCTTGTTAAGAGCTGGTTGATGGAGTGCGGACACCTCTGAGTGGGTGGGTGCGTGAGGTCTTCAACAGGGGTTTGGAGGCTTATGCCCATTCTACCAAGTGGCGATGAACACCTCTGAGTGGGTGGGTGCGAGAGGTCTTCAACAGGGGTTTGGAGGCTTATGCCCATTTCACCAAGTGGCAATGTTAAGATCGGGTGAGCGGTCGATTGGTAGCAAAGCAGCAGGGCGAATTCCCTAGGCTTGTTACACTACGGGGGTAGGTCGACTGATAGTGCTCACGGGTTTTGGTGTGGTGCGTACCTCTGAGTGAGACGGGTGCGTGAGGTCTTCAACAAGGGTTTGGAGGCTTATGCCCGCCTACCAAGTACAAACCATAAAAGGTGCCCTGAGTGCACGGAGCGCCTGGCATTGAGGCCGGCGTTTGTGATGTTGGGTGTATGTGCTTTATATGTTGAAATTGCTATACATGCAGGGAAGGAACCACTGCCCCGGGTAAGGGGTGGGGTCGTTATAATTGGTCAGCTGAATGCTGACCGTTGCTTTGTTTATCACCCATGGGGTGGACGTCCATATGCAGGTGTTGCGGGCTGATGGATTGAGCGGGCAAAAGCCCATGCTGCTGGTAGGCCCTCGAAGGCCGTGCGAAGTGTTGGATTTCATGTGTGGCCGGCCTGCGTGCCGATGTATGAAATTATATGTGTTGTTAAGAGTAACTTGTAAGGCCTTAAGGCCGTGTGCGGTGTGTTTTTGTAAACATTCCTGGTTATCTGTATAAATGTGATATTTATATATTAGTGGACATTCAATGGTATGAGTTCTTGTACTTAATAAGCTTCCGCTAGAATGCTCTGAGTTAGGACTCGTTTGGTTTGGTATTATCCTGTGACCTCACCGTCTGTTTGTGGCATATAGTGTGGGGCCCCGACCGGACCTTCTACTATACGTCATATAACGGATGGGGTCGTTACATTTTGGTATCAGCTTTTGTCGGTCTTCCCTTCCGAATTCGTGGTCGAATTCTTTTGTGGGGTGGCGAGCACGTGTTCGTGCGACCTGCTGTAATGCTAATGAACTCAAGAATGTCCACTAGGAATGTGTGTGTGTGTGTGTCTATTCGGTGAGTTTGCCGTATTACCATGGAAAGTAATGCTATCTTGTTCACCTATAGGTGACGAGGAGTGGAGCTGGGCAGTCGGAGCCCCAGCGTTCGGATGAGAGTGCGGCACCACCTAAGGTGCCTACACCTCCCCCTTCTGTGGAAACGGTGCGCTTAGTTGCGGAGATGATCTTTGCTATGCTTCAGGCACAACCTTTTGGGCAAGCGAGGCCCGCTGTGGCGCCAGTGCAGGTTGGTGCGAGGCAAGAGCATGTTGAGGTTCCGGTTGCTGTGCAAGCAGCGGACGAGCAACTTAAGCACTTTATGGAATTTAATCCGCCTACGTTTGTCAGGGCAACGTCTCCAACAGAGGCCGAGGATTGGCTCTCTCGAGTGAAAAGAATCCTGGCTGCGCTCAGGATTAGTGAGGAGCAGAAAGTCCCGTTAGCCACTTTCCTCCTGGAAGGAGAGGCGAGGCTTTGGTGGGATGAGATCGAGTTGCACCAGTTGGGCGGTAGAGATCTGGGCGACATATCGATGGACGAATTCTCTAGATTGTTTTGGGCGAAATATTTGCCAATGGCGCAGAGAATTGCAATGGAAAATGAATTTCAACGTCTGGTACAGGGTGATAAGACCGTGGACGATTACCTGCATGAGTTTACCAAGCTCGGTCGTTATGCGGGGTCGACGTTTGCGGACAAGGCACGGAAGACAAATAGGTTCTATGAAGGGCTGCGTGATGAGCTGAGGTTGGCTCTCCCGAGTTCAGTGAACCAAGGATTCCAAGCATTGGTGCATACCGCTAGTGCGCTAGAGAAGGATTTGAAGCGGGTGCGGGAGAAGAAGATCGTAGCGGTGGAAAAGTCCGACTTCAAAGTTCCGCCATCAGAGCAGTCTGATTTCAGGAAACGTGATAAGAAGCGGTTCAGGCCTGCTGAACAAACTTCTTCAGATGTTGCGTCAGGAGCAACGTTTGGGCAAGAACGGGTTGAGCCGCGTACATGTTTCATTTGTGGGAGGCCAGGACATATCGCGCGATTTTGCTGGAATGGTGCGTCCAAGGGTGAAAGAAAGACAGGTGCGTCTTATGACGAGAAGGGTAAAGCTGTGGCAGAGTCGTCTGCATCGCGGGCGCAACCGCGAATATACACTCTTGAGATGCAGGAGCCGCAAAGCTCAAATCAAGCAGAACAGCAAATCCGTGCTTTGGACTTAATGGAGGCCGCTAAACGGATTCTGCGAGATGCGGAGAAGCCGAAATAAAGTGGAGTGTGCACTTTATTATGTTGTCTATTGTCTGTATGTATGTTTTTCTGTTTGGGACAAACAGTGTGGTGGTACGATTCCATGGGGCGAGCCAAGCTGTGGCCTCTGAGCTCTAAACCTGGATCATTTTGGGTTGTATCGCAACAGCGTGGTTGTGTTGATACTTGTGTGTTGCGCTAAATTTCGGGACGAAATTTCTATAAGGAGGGGAGGGTTGTAACACCCCAGAACTCAAAATATGTTTGTACACAATTTTGAGTAGCAGGCTGGTAGACACGGCCTGGGATACGGGCGTGTCCCAGGGCGTGTCGGGGGTACACGGCCTGGGACACGGGCGTGTCCCAGGGCGTGTTCGATTTAAATCTCAAAGTTGGCCTATTCGGGTCAGAGCCGTACACGGCCGTGAACACGGCCATGAACACGGGCGTGTCAGGCTGGACACGGGCGTGTCGGCTGCCGTGTTCCGACCCGTGTACTGGTTTTGGGAGCCGTTGAGTGCCGTGTAGTAGGGGACACGGGCGTGTCTCAAGAATGACACGGGCGTGTCAGGTTCGACACGGGCGTGTCGAGCCCCGTGTTGTTCAGTCGGTTCCAAACCGCGTGTGCCGCTTAAGGGTACACGGCCTGTGACACGGGCGTGTCACAGGCCGTGTCAGGCAAAAATTGGGGTTTTGGGCAGATCTCGGCCGTTCGTTTCCTTCTATTTGGATCGTGTGGTCCATAGCTTTTCCAACCTCTTTATGGCCGTGGATTGAGATGAAATCTCATTCCACTTAGCCTTTCTCTTTCTAAAGAGAAGAAAGAAAGGAGAGCTTGGAGGAGGAGGAGGAGGAGGCCGGTGGAGCTTCGTCGAGCCGAATAGAGAGCCGAGTGCAGCGTTGCGGAGGCAAGGCCGCTGCGGTGATTTCCATCCGGCTAGTTTTCTATGGCGCCGAAGCGATCGTCAAGGGTAACGATCTTTCTTCCTTGGGTAGGTGAAGCCCTTTGTTTTGCATGTGCATGGGATCCTCCATCAAGAGATGGAAACGCGTAAGTGATTCCAGCAGTTGAGTCTGCATCTAGAGCCGGAAGTCTGTAGTACGGCATAGGCATGCTGTGTGAAGCCCATCCAGACGTATGTCGGGATTGGTGATGTTTATATTGCGATCCGGAGAAGACTCCGTGTATGCATCGTTTAGCCTGCGGAGATGGTGAGGACGATGTGGTTGGTGTATAGGATGCTTTGTATAGCTCCTTTGGTTGCATGCTTGTTAAGAGCTGGTTGATGGAGTGCGGACACCTCTGAGTGGGTGGGTGCGTGAGGTCTTCAACAGGGGTTTGGAGGCTTATGCCCATTCTACCAAGTGGCGATGAACACCTCTGAGTGGGTGGGTGCGAGAGGTCTTCAACAGGGGTTTGGAGGCTTATGCCCATTTCACCAAGTGGCAATGTTAAGATCGGGTGAGCGGTCGATTGGTAGCAAAGCAGCAGGGCGAATTCCCTAGGCTTGTTACACTACGGGGGTAGGTCGACTGATAGTGCTCACGGGTTTTGGTGTGGTGCGTACCTCTGAGTGAGACGGGTGCGTGAGGTCTTCAACAAGGGTTTGGAGGCTTATGCCCGCCTAACAAGTACAAACCATAAAAGGTGCCCTGAGTGCACGGAGCGCCTGGCATTGAGGCCGGCGTTTGTGATGTTGGGTGTATGTGCTTTATATGTTGAAATTGCTATACATGCAGGGAAGGAACCACTACCCCGGGTAAGGGGTGGGGTCGTTATAATTGGTCAGCTGAATGCTGACCGTTGCTTTGTTTATCACCCATGGGGTGGACGTCCATATGCAGGTGTTGCGGGCTGATGGATTGAGTGGGCAAAAGCCCATGCTGCTGGTAGGCCCTCGAAGGCCGTGCGAAGTGTTGGATTTCATGTGTGGCCGGCCTGCGTGCCGATGTATGAAATTATATGTGTTGTTAAGAGTAACTTGTAAGGCCTTAAGGCCGTGTGCGGTGTGGTTTTGTAAACATTCCTGGTTATCTGTATAAATGTGATATTTATATATTAGTGGACATTCAATGGTATGAGTTCTTGCACTTAATAAGCTTCCGCTAGAATGCTCTGAGTTAGGACTCGTTTGGTTTGGTATTATCCCGTGACCTCACCGTCTGTTTGTGGCATATAGTGTGGGGCCCCGGCCGGACCTTCTACTATACGTCATATAACGGATGGGGTCGTTACATCCAACTTGGAAAACCAATGCGCTCCTACAAACTAATCGAATAACTAATTGATCTGAGGTAAAGGATAGGTGTTTTGCATCGTTAATCGGTTGAGCTCTCTGTAGTCTATACAAAATCAAAATGTTCCATCCTTCTTCTTAACAAATAGAACAGGGGCACCCCAAGGTGATGAACTAGTGCAAACGAACCCTAACTCTACTAATTCCTGCAACTGAAGTCAAAACTCGGCAAGTTCCTTCTAGGCCATTCGATAAGGGGTCCTAGAGACGGGCTTGGCACCTGGTACTAACTTAATTCGAAAGTCCACCTCTCGATGCAGGGGTAATCTCGGCAGCTTCTTAGGAAATACCTCGGGAAAATACCACACCACTGACACATCTTTCATATCTATTGTCATCTTTTTCAACTCGAAACAAATCATGTAAACTTCATCCCCCTTCATGTGGGCTTTTAAGGCTTGAATTGAAGATAATAACATACTAGGTGCGAATCTAATACCTTTAAAAATGACTTCAGAGTCCCCACACCTTTATGAAATTCGTTTCTCCGCATAATCAATCCTGGCGAGGTGCCAATCCAACCACACCATTCCTAGAATGGGGACGAATTCTGGCATTCTCAATAATGTGGTAAGGGTTTCAAAGATCTTTCCTCCAAGAAGTACCTCCAATTAACACTTGGCAGATGCAGTCATCTCAGAGCCATCAAGGAGGCGTACTCTACGAGAGATACCTATGAAGTATTGCACTCCTTCTAGGTCTTTAATGAAGTCTGTCGACACAAATGAGTACGTGGCCCTGGTGTCGAATAGGGTGTAATCTGGTTTCCCACCAACCATCACGGTTCCTAGGTATTAATTACAAGGACTCAAAGCTAGACTCCTAGCATATTATAGGCAATCGAAAAGAAATTCTTATAACATATTAATCAAAACACGACATACCGATAATCCCCTCCTCAGGATTCCTCTCCTGCACCATGTATAGTGCAACCATCTGATCCCGAGCAGGCCCGAGATTCCTTCCTCGTGGTCCTCGTACTCGTCCATGCATATGTCCCCATCCTCATAGGGCTGCCGGAGGAAGAGCAAGGGGAGCATTCCCACCTAGCTGTGGGAAATAGCGCCGGATGTGGCCCGGCTGGTTGCACTGGAAGCTAACTCGCTCGTACTGCTCCCTAGGCTGCAGGTATAATTATTGCGTGGACATAGAGCTGGCTGTGGGGTCGGAAGCTCCATTCTAAAATTCTGACGGAAGTGACCTCCGCCTCTATTGTTTCCTCTTACTCTGTTGTCCTTCCTCCTTTTAAAACTGGGACCGGCCTCCATTACTCCCTCAGTTGGCCTCTTATTACTAGCCTGGACCCCCAAGTGATCCGCTTCCAATTAATCTATTCGCCATGTCAATTATCTCCGCTAGGCACAAATCCGCTATAAATAAAAGTGCTTGCCTCAGGGGATCTCGCAAGCCTTTGTAGAACCGTTTAGCATAACCTCGGTCATCCAACTCAAAGGAGTCAACAAACCTTTCCAAATGTTGAAAATCCCGCTGATATTCAATAACTGACTTAGATCCTTGTTTCAGCTGTAGGAATCTTTCCTTAAGCTCTTCTCTAGCGGTGGAAGGAATGAAATGTTCCAAGAAAGCTCCAGAGAACTCGGTCCAACTGATCTCGGTATATCCCCGGCCCTAGAAGGTAGAACCAATGAGGCACTTCCACCACCTCTTCGCATGTCGTTGTAGGACTGAGACTGCTAAGGTCACATCCATATTGGCTGGACATCTGATTCCAACCAGTAATTCTTGCACTATGTCAAACTACTCTTCTGTGCAAATAGCTGACTCTGTCCTAAGGTAGGCAGGTGGGGAGAGAGCTCGAAAGTTGCTCAACCAATTAAATCCCGAGGCTTGTTATTGCACCGAAGCTTGTTGGGACCTAAAGGTATCCAAAATAGCCATAAGCATCTGCCCTAGATTTGACTACTGAAACTGTGTGGGTGCGGTAGGGGCGGGAGTGCCCCCTACTGGCTCTATATGCACTGGGATCTACACGTAAGGTACAAACCTAAGGTCAGGTTGGCTAATCGTAGGGTCAAAATTGGACATACTTAGTGTGAATTACATATGGGAATGCCACTACTTCCACTAAGTTAGTTTGTCCTCAAACTGACTAATCAAATGGGGGTGGACCCATTGTTCAATGACTTCTTTAGTTCAAGATTGTAGAAAGTTAATAGCATTTGTAAGACTCCCCCCCTCCCCCTCCCCCGGAACACAAAACACAGCCAAGGAGATTCTTATGCCCAGAAAAACCGCCTTGCGGTAGCGTTATCACACGAGCTAACTGAACTACAAGACGCCTATCCTGCTGGCTAAACATATCATCAATGCAAACCCATTATAAAGAATAAACAGAAGACAAAATTGTACACTAATATATAAGTCCATAAGTACAACAAATAAAATAAGAAACCAAAGCTTCCATAATATCAGAGTACATAATGCCAAACGGCTACAAAATGAGTCTCTCAAAAACTCACATCAGTTACTGATGGTAGCGAGGGTACCGTCACCTCAGGCCCTGTTATCCTGGCATAGCTATCCTCCTGCATAACCTGCTGCAGCACTATCTATGGGGTTTCCTCCTAAAAAGGAAGGCGTAGCAGCCTTAAGTCATAAAGACTAAGTGGGTATCACATCCGCTCCCCCGACGACTCTTAGGCACCGGGCAGAGAAAGGACAAGGGTATAATATATACATAAACAATAGTACAAACAGGTGGTGTAATATTAAACATTAAAAGTGTATATCAAGGTAATTAAAACAAATGTGTAAATCAATCTACTCTAGCTGTTCTACCATCAACAGCAGTATATAAATATGAATCTACAACAGGAAGTAACTTAACTTATATGAATGCCCATACAGACATATTAGTTAAGGATCAGCTCAACAGTAAAGAAACTTATCGTATAAGAGTGCCCATACAAACTTATACCATAAGGATCTTGTGTATATAATGTAATGTAATGATATAAATGCAATGCAATGACTCACCCATGCTTACGCACATGCAACTGCTATGTCGACACAGATATGTAGTTTCCACTTTTCAAGCAGGTAGCTAACCTCTCAGGCATCATCCGTCGTGGACAGACGGTGACAGTAGAGAGGGCATCTCCACTACTAGGATGGAATCCACACTACCAGGCCTAGGCCTCAGTACACCTCAATACTAAGAACACAACAGCGGAGCTCCCTACGTAGTACGGCTCAGAAAGAGCCTCCGGTAGATATGTACCGAGGACCAAGCCCAACTAGCCTATATCGTGGCATGGAAGGATCCTATGGGAGCATATCACCAAAGTACCAAGACCAACCATTTATTAGAATGGAGGGTGCCACAAGAAGTAAACATTGAGGACCAATACCCAAACGTTCAAGTCTATTTGTCAACTCCCGTCGGTGTGATGACTGGCGAGCCCATAGAACTGCCACCCTATATTCAACCCAGGATTATGACACCGCGTGTTAACTCACACTGCATGCAATTTCACAACTAAGGGCTCCACAATGAGTCCCTAAAAATTATTCACATCCCGTGCTCAACAGCACGCAAGTATCCACACTAAGTCCCTTATCAACACATCGTTCCTGTGCGGTAAGAAAACACGCACTTCCAACCCCTCCACATTTCCATATCACACAAGGGTTTATTGTTCACACAGGTGGTAAGCCACCTTACACAACATACCGATCTCACACTATTACCCAAAGGGAGGAACGACTCTAAGCTGTGGACCACTTTACACCTTCCCTTATTTATCACATCTTATGACCATGTATTAACCTCTTCCAACTCCTTTTTAAGGATCAAGCCATCACTAACAAGTACGCTTCCATTATGGTAATCCCATCAGCATAACGAGTAATATATAATTATGGGTTATTCATTCAATTATTTAGCATCACGTCCTCTTCCAAAAACCTGTTCCATTTCCCTAATTATAATCATGCACAGCCATGTTTCACTAACCATTGTTTATCAAACTCCTCCGAACTGTTTACTCAACCATGGCTCACCAATCCATTTGTTTACACAAGGATCTATCGACAAATCCTATCAATCATTTGTGTATCATGATTACATATAGACTTATTACACTTAAACTTCAACATCAATGTGATGCAATCATTTACCAACTTCAGACCCGGATCTACACTAACCCGTTGTCAATATATATTAAAGAAGGGACTGTACAACAACTTCTACTGGGGATTATCGAGGCTACATGAATAACATGACAACTTGTAACTATCCATTGGAAAGGTCTTTCCGAGGGCTAATACTTCCGTATTCAGCCCAAGACACCATTCTAGTCGTAACCTACTCGAAAATGATGATGAAGTTTTCTGCGTGCAGAAAACAGATTTCTGCATGCACCTCAAAGCAAATGAACAACATCGGTTCATCTTCCTCCTCTAACCATTATTCTTAAAAAATATATTCAGAGTTCTGCTTCCCTTATTCACCCTCATTAGGCCACTTCTCTTCACAAAACCCAGTCCCCAACTTCACATATAAGGTTGGAGAGGTTGAAGACGTCTAATCTCTAAGACACAAGTCCTAGCATGGCCTCCTCCTAAGAAATCTTCATCACACAAATCAAGACTCTTTTGTGTCGATATCTCTCCTAGGAATAATAAGAGAACTAGAACCAAGGGAGAGGGTAGGAAGCTCACCTCGTCTCTGGTGTTTTCGACATTTTCGGCCATAGATCTCATCACCCTTCTTTGCGGCATGGATCTCTTCATTGGAGATGTTCTTTACAAAAAATAAAAGCTCTTCCTCCCAGAAATCCGACTCTTGTGATCTGCTTCTCTCCGATAGTTTTGCACATGTAACGGCTCGATAAAATGACGGTTAGGGTTGAAGGTATTCCTTTTTATAACGTGTATTAGGGTTAAGTCATTACGCCACGTGTCGTCACCTGAGTGGACCGCTCATTATTGCTTACATTAAGTCTTATTGAAAAGAACCGGGCCAAAGAATCATTCTGCACGAATCCTGAAATCCGGTTCAGCCAGCCTACACAAGACTATGGATTCTTCCTGGGCCGAAAATTCACCAATTCAAATTCGGCGAGTATCCTCTTGCATACTCGATGAATCAGCGAGTAACCTTTCCATATTCGATGAATCGGCAAATGGACGTGTGTATTCTCGACAAATTCTCGACTAGTCTCGCCGAATCCTTCTCCACCATGTTCGACGACTTTATCGGATATCATCAGCTATATCCAACGAATTTCACTTAACCGTTTCTAAAATTTTGGCGTCGAGTGTGTCAAGTATCACCCGACGATACTCAATGAATAATACCCATACCTAACAAATAGTACCCATACCCAACGAATTCCACTCGGCTAACTTCTCAAAAATTCTCGACGAATACGTCGGATATCCCTGGCGATATCCGATGAATTTCCCTTGGTCGATTTATCTTAAGTCCATTCCCCCATTATTCGTCGTATATCAATCAAACCTAACCCTTCGACCAATGCACCATGATCCTGTGTCAAGTCTCTTGACTCAGATCTTGTGTGAGGGGCCTAACGCCTAACGTGTCATTATAGGTATATCAAGAGCCTCCTGTTACATAGCTGGGATGAGAATAGATGATATAATAAATGCAAAATGCTTGGCAATCGTGGAAATCTGAGCATATGAGACAACATCATCAATTGGATGCATAGTTCATTGTCGGACGCCCTTCCACATGATAATGGGAAGATCAAGGTCACTCTTGTCCGTAGTAGCAAAGGCACTACTAGAAGAAGGAAGAGGCCCTTAAACAGACACAAATAGCTCCAAGGGCAAAGAATCAGTCTCGAGAGAAAGAGACGGTTCAACAGGAATAAATGTGGAAAGAACTAGTGCTAGGAGAGGTGCCGAGACAATAGGAATTGAAGAGGAAGTATCAGAGGGCAAGAGAGAAGAAGTATGAGAAAATATGGTGTTTCCTCAAAAAAAGTGACATCTGCAGAAACGTACTGTTTGTAAAGAAGAGGATCAAAACAACGATATCCTTTCTGAGTCATACAATAACCAAGGAATATGCATTTTACAAAATGTGGAGAAAGTTTATCATGACAAGGAGAAGGTATATGAGCAAATGTCGTACATTCAAAACTCGAAGATTTAAAGAAAATTGCTCAGCCCCGGGATACAAAATGGAAAATGAAGTCTTGCCGTGAAGAATAGACGATGGAATATAATTTATGAGATAGCAAGAGAGAAGAATGACATGACCCCAATAAGACCGAGAATCATTCATTTGTAAGAGAAGACTGCGAGAAACATCTAGGAGACGGCGATTCTTGCATTCATCAACGCCATTCTGTTGAGAGGTATATGAGCAAGTAGTTTGGTGAACCAAACTCTAGATCACACAAAAATTGGAAAATTGATGGCTGACATATTCCTTGGCATTATCATTACGAAGAACCTGAATAAGCACATTAAACTGTGTGGAGATCTCATTATAAAAGGCAGTAAACACAGAGTAAAGTTCAGAACGCTCTTTCAAGAGATACAACAAAGTACACCTAGAGAAATCATCAATAAAGGTAACAAAATAAAAGATATCTCTACCAATGGTAGCAGTAGGAGAGCGACCCCAGATGTCAGAGTGAACTAGTTCAAAAGGGCACAAAAAACTTTATCCTGGTCATGCTGGGAAAGAAGAGCGATGATGTTTACCAAGCTGACTTACTTCACAATTCAAAGGAGAATCCTCTAGAGGAAGATCTAGGAGAATTTGGTGGATGAAGCGAGAAGGGGGATGGCCAAGATAATGTTGCCACTGCTGAAGGGAAAAAGAAGTAGATAGAGCAACGACATTGCCAAGAAAGAAAAGACCGACACTCGTAGTCCCAGTAGCAATTGTAGTATTTGAGACAGAATCCCATAAAAAACAAGTTGTGGCAGTAAAAGTAACCGTGAAGTGTAATTGTGTGGAAAGAGCATGAATATACAGTAAATTACACAGAAAAGTGGGAACATATAGAGTGTCTTAAAGCTGCAAAGATAGAGTGATTAATATAGTGTCAACACCATGCATAGGAAAAGAAGTCCCATCTGCAATAATGATAGGAGATACACATTTCTACTTGTTCAAGCAAGAAAAGAAACGAGAATTGCTGATCATATGATAAGTGGCACCGGAATCAATAAGCCACTTATCAGAAGATACCAAACATGCACGAGCTATAGAGGAGACAAGTGAAACTGACCACTTGGAGAAAGAAACCAGATAGAGAAAAACTAACCGCATGGCTAGACACAAGCTGACAAAAGAGGCAAAGAGATCGTGCAAATAAATAAACCATGCGATCAAGCAGTTTAGAAAAGAAACTGCAAAGGACGCCAAGAAGAGCACAAGATGAAAAATAATAGGTTACAAAAAAACAGACCAGCTAACTGATTGGCTAACGGGTCGCAGAAAGAACGCAACCAAGAAAAGAAGGTCGACTGAGAGACTCAAAACGCACGATTATGTGAGAAGCCTGAAAAGAACAAACCACAAAAAGAGAATCTGCCACGGAAAAGAATCAAACAGAGAAGAGGGAGAGTAAGAGACTGTGCGAGTAGAGAAAATAACCTGTATGAGAAGTGAAAACTAACCGCGCGAGTAGAGAAAAAAACCTGCACGACAACAATAACCAGCAAGAGCACAGTGTAAGACCCCCCTCCCGGAACACAACACACGGCACGAGGGGAGCCTTATGCCCGAAATAGCCGCCTTGCGGTAGCACTAACACACGGGTTAGCCTTTACCACAAGATGCCTATTCCGCCGGCTACAATCCATATCACAACAATTATGCCAACCCAACCATAACAGAAAAGTAAAGCTAAAAGCAGTTCAGTTCACAGCTAAGTTAAAGTCCAAAAGTAGCGGAAGATAACAAGCACAACAGGCTTGTACAAAAGAACAAGAGTCTAGAAATGTTTTGCCAAACGGCTACATGAAAACACTCACGACTGTCACTGACGGTGCCGATGGCACCACCACCTCAGGTCCTATCATCCGGGCCTGGCTATCCTGCTGCATAGTCCGTTGCCGCTCTACCTGCGGGGTTTCCTCCTAAAAAGGAAGACGTAGCAACCGTTAGTCATAAGACTAAGTGGCTTAACATCCGCTCCCCCGGCGACTCCTCGGCACCGGGCGGAGAAAGGAACACAGGTACAATATATATACATAAGCAAGTAAACAAGCAGGTGACAGTAAATATGGTGAAGTATAAACTACGCTACACAACTAGCAGTTCTACAAATATCAATAATATATGACAGCAGGTATAATTAATCAGAATAGTAACCTAACTTATAAGAGTGCCCATACAAACTTATAAGTCAAGGATCGGCTTAACAGTATAGTAACTCATCGTATAAGAGTGCCCATACAAACTTATACGATGAGGATCTTGTGTATGCAATGAATGACATGAAATGAATGTTATGCTATGACCGAATCATGCGCACGCACATGCAAGTTGCTATGTCGACACAGACTAGAAGTTCCCACTTTTCGAGCAGGTAGCTAACCTCTCAGGCGTCGTCCGTCGTGGCCAGACGGCGACAGTGGAGCGGGCGTCTCCACTACTAGGTGGTATCACACTACCTATCCTAGGCCCCCGTACGCCTCAACGCTAAGAACACAACAGCGGAGCTCACATGCGTACTACGGCTCAGAAGGGGTCTTGGGTAGATGTGCACCAAGAACACAGCCCAACCTGGCCTTTGATTTCGAACCGGATGGAACCTCGGAAATGCACGAGGTGCAAGCCCAACCGTTCTCATGGCGCGGAGGAGATCTCGGGTTATGGACACCAAGTATCTAACCCTACCGCCCAAGGTCTACCCATTGGCTCCCATCGGTGTGACGACTGGCGAACCCGTAGACCTGCCACAGTCATTATCTCAATATCGCGACACGATGAATCGTCGCACATCACATGCCCCAAAACAACTCACTCGATGCTACCCGTAGGGAGACTTCAACTCTAAGCATCGGTTGTTAATAAACCCCTTGGGCTCGAATTACGGTTACAAAATACTCTTCACATAGTGTTCATCATGTTCACGCCCACCTATTCAATGAATTCACCTCAACACTACGCATAATAGATAAGTTCAACACCAAATTGTATAAATATATCCTATACCAATCTCAACTCCGAATATCTAGCCTTCCCATCCAATCCATTTCTCTACCATTGCATGGTTATTCCTTATTACACAACCCAATGAGTAACCATGCTATATTATAGTAACAACAACATTATAGATATATGGGAACAAGATAACAAATGAGCAAATCACAATCATTGCAAGAGTGCTAGCATTATAAATTAACAAGTGCAATAACATAGGATAGCCCGATACTAAAACTGGGATTCCCGGAGCTACAGGAATCCGATCACAATGCACAACCCCTCGTTGGAAAGGTATTCGCGAGGGCTATGACTTTCATGTTGAGTCGATCGCCCAGATCTGGTCGCAACATACCAGAAATTCAACTCGAATACGTACAGGAAACAGTTTCCTGTACAGGAATTTTCCCGAACGCAGCGGACTCGAACCAGCTTTCCCGTGGCTACAGGTATCGCATGGAAACGAACAACCACTCGTTGGAAAGGTAATTTCAAGGGCTACGACTTTCGTGTTGAGTCGTTCACCCAGATCTGGCCAGAACACCTCCGAAATTGGCCACGAAGGTCGCCGCGTGCAGAAATCAGATTTCTGCACGCATCTTAAGGCGAGATGAACGGCATCCGTTCATCTTCTTCCTTGCAACGACCTCGCATAAACTTCTCCAGAAATCACACCCAACCTTATTTCTCCTTTCAAAGCCAAACCCTCAACGAAAACCCCTCTCATCTCCACTTTGAATGATGAGAAGGTTGAGGGAAACTAAGCCTAGAAAACCTAGGCATGGCTTATCCTAAGAACTCTCCTCCTCACCATCAAGACTCTATGGAGTCGATGTCTCTCCTAAAACACCTATAGATCTAGCACCAAGGGAGAGGGGGGGAAGCTCACCTCAAGTCCAGCGGTACCACCATGGCCGGCCATGAGCCTCGCACTCCTTCGCGGCGGCATTGTTTTTCCCTTGACGGTGGCGGCGTTTTGATTCCTCCAAGGATGGCTCCGGCAAGCTCTTCCTCCTCCTCCAGCCAAGAACCCTCTCAGAAATTTCGGGGCAGAAGAAAGGGAATGAAATGCTAGGGTTTCACAACTTTTTCCTTTTTATACACCGCAGACACGGGTAGGCACACGGCCGTGTTCCTACCCGTGTTCAAGTGACACGGCCGTGTTGCCTGCCGTGTCTAGGGCCGTGTTCATCCCAGAACAACTTTCTGCCGGGTCAGGGTTGCGGCACACGGGTAGAGACACGGCCGTGTCTCGACCCGTGTCCTCGGCACACGGGTAGGGACACGCCGTGTCCCAATACCCGTGTACCTCTCTGACTGGTAAGCCTAATTTTATGAGGCACACGGGTATGGACACGGCCGTGTCCATACCCGTGTCAGCCAGAAATGCCATTTTGCCTTGTTTTCCTCATTTCCCGTACGTTCGCACCTGCTCACCCACATCCCCCACTGGGCTCACCACAGCCCCCTTGACTCAAATACGCAATCAAGGGGCCTAGCGCGAATTGGGACGTTACAAATCCTATAAACAAAATAAAAGATTTCGTCCCCGAAATCAGGGTAAGGCTATGGGAGTGAAACACATAAAAGGGTACTATGCTTTCAAATAAAATTTTTACCTGGGGTAAATAATTCCGGGTAGCGCCCTTGCATCAAATCCCTTGGCTCCCATGTGAACTCCTCCTTCCCATGATTAGACCATAGCACTTTCACCAAGGGAACACTTTTGCGGCGCAAGGTTCTTGTCTCGTTATCAACGATCCGCACCGGCTCCAGTCGCACAGACCTATCAGATGCCATGGCACCATCCGCCGTGGGGATATACTGTTCAGGCCGCAGCAAAGCCTTCCGAAGCGACGATACATGGAACACGTCGTGAAGGTTCTCCAGCTCTGGTGGTAACTCCAATCGATAGGCCAGAGGGCCAATCCTTTCCACTACGACATAGGGCCCAACATACCTTGGGCTGAGCTTCTTGACTCCACGTACCCGCGACACTCCGTGCATCGGTCGAATCTTCAGGAACACCTTATCACCCACTTGAAACTCCACCATACGGTGCCTTGCGTTGTAATATTTCGCCTGTCGGCTTTGAGCCTCTAGCATTTGATCCCGGATCAACCTAACCACCGCGTCCGTGTCATCAATATACTCATTTCCCAATGTCTTCGGATCTTCGTCTTGCACCCAGGACAAGGGTGTTCTACACCTCCTTCCATACAAAGCTTCATGAGGTGCCATTCCAATACTGGCTTGATGACTGTTATTATAAGAGAACTCCACGAGAGGTAAGAGCCTCTCCCATGGTTCTCCTTTATCTAGCACACACAACCTCAATAGGTCCTCCAATGTTCGGATGGTTCGTTCAGATTGCCCGTCCGTTTGTGGGTGAAAGGTTGTGCTAAAGGCGAGGCGCGAACCCAAATAAGCATGTACAGCCCTCCATTCTCTTGAAGTAAACCGACCATCCCGGTCGGAGACGATCGTCTTTGGCACACCATGGTACCGCACAAATTGTTCCACAAAGAGACACACTAAGACGCCCACTTGCGCCTCCTTCTTCATTGGGATAAATCGGGCTACCTTGGTCAACCGGTCAACTATCACCCACACAGAATCATTCCCCGAGTGCGAGCGAGGTAACCCGTGGACGAAGTCCATGGAGATGTCCTCAAATTTCCATTCGGGGATGGGCAACGACTGTAGCATTCCACCGGGGCTTCTACACTCCGCCTTCACCATTTGGCAGGCCACACAATGAGTAACAAAGTACTTGACATCCCTCTTCATGCCCGGCCAACACATTGTTTTTCTCAAATCGGTGTACATCTTTGCGATCCTCGGGTGCACCGAGTACTTGGAGCAATGGGCCTCCTTTAGAATATCCTCCCGAATGTTGTCACCTTCGGGGATGTAAAGCCGGCCACGAAAATGGATGAGGCCGTCTTTTAGGGAGTATTCTTCCGTAGTCCCATCCTCCATTGACTTGAAAGCCGGGGTTAAAGCCGCATCCTTCTTTTGTTCCGTACGGATCCGGTCTCGTATGTTGCAAACTATACTCATCGCGGCCAAATATTCTGTATACTCTTCCGGTTGATTCTTAAAGACCAAAGTGATTTCCATCTCTTGCAGCGTCCGGATTAACTCCATCCTCATCAAACGGGATTCCGTGCTCGTTCCCGGTGCCTTTCGGCTCAAGGCATCAGCTACGGAATTAACCTTCCCGGGGTGGTAATTCAAGGTGAATTCGTAGTCGCACAAGAACTCCAACCACCGCCGCTGTCTCAAGTTTAACTCCTTTTGGGTGTGAACGTACTTCAGGTTTTTGTGATCCGAGTAGATCTCGCAGTGGACGCCATATAAATAATGCCTCCACATCTTCAAGGCGAATACCACCGCTCCCAACTCTAGATCATGCACCGGGTAGCTGGCTTCATGCTTCTTCAACTGTCTTGAAGCATAAGCGATCACATGCCCATTCTGCATCAACACAACTCCCATCCCTTGATACGACGCATCCGTGTAAACTTGAAAGCCCTCCTTCCCAGATGGAAGAGCTAGGATGGGTGCAGTCGTCAATCTGTCCTTCAACTCTTGGAATGCAGCTTCGCACTGGGGTGTCCATTCAAATGGCACACCCTTCTTGGTCAGCGTAGTAAGGGGAAGGGCGATCTTCGAGAAGCCTTTCACGAACTTGCGATAGTACCCGGCAAGTCCAAGAAAGCTCCGTATGTCGGCCGCTGACTTCAATGGCGACCACTCCTTCACGGCCCGCACCTTGGCCGGATCTACAGCTAGCCCCGCCCCACTAATCACATGGCCCAAGAACGCGACCTCTCGAAGCCAAAACTCGCATTTGCTGAACTTGGCAAACAAAGTGTGCTCCTTTAGTCTCCTCAGCACTAAAGTTAGATGTTCGGCGTGTTCTGCTTCAGTCTTGGAGTAGACTAGGATATCATCGATGAACACGATGACAAAGATGTCCAAATAAGGGCTGAACACCTTGTTCATCAAGATCATAAAGGCGGAAGGGGCGTTTGTGAGCCCAAACGGCATCACGGTGAATTCATACAAACCATATCTCGAACTGAACGCCGTCTTCTGAATGTCATCTTCTTGTATCCTCAGCTGATAATATCCCGAACGCAGATCTAACTTGGAGAACCAATACGATCCCACCAATTGATCAAATAGTTCATCAATGCGCGGTAGGGGATAGGTGTTCCGCACCGTTAACCGGTTCAACTCTCGATAATCAATACATAACCGCAAGGTGCCATCCTTCTTTTTGACGAACAAAACGGGCGCTCCCCAAGGCGACGAGCTTGGGCGAACGAACCCTGCTTCCACCAATTCCTGAAGCTGGACTCTAAACTCTACAAGTTCCTTCGGAGCCATTCGGTATGGAGCTCGCGAGACGGGCTTGGCACCCGGAATTAGCTTGATTTGGAAGTCCACTTCCCTATGCGGGGGTAGTCCCGGCTATTTCTCGGGGAATACCTCGGGAAATTCTCGCACCACCCGCACATCCTTGACTTCTAGTGTCAATTTCTTCAACTCGAAGCAAATTACATAGACCTCGTCCCCTTCCATATGAGATTTCATAACTTGGATTGAAGACAATAGTTTACGGGGTGCGAATTTAATACCTTGGAAGATGACTTCCGAGTCTCCATGCCTCAACATAACTTGCTTCTCCGCACAATTGATCCTGGCGTGGTGCCAGTTCAACCACCTCATGCCCAGGATGAGATCGAACTCCGGGATTCTTAACACTGTCGCCGGAGTTTCAAAGAACTTTCCTCCAATAAGGGTGTCGAAGTCGCAACTTGCTGACGACGTCATCTCAGAGCCGTCCGGAAGGCGCACCCTTTGAGTAGTGCCCGTGAAGTGTTGCACTCCCTCCAAGTCCTTCACGAAGTCCGCCGAAATGAACGAGTGAGATGCACCCGTGTCAAACAACGTATAGGCGGGCCTCCCGCTAACCATGACAGTGCCTAGGTTCCAAAAAGGTAATCACCGTTCAAAATTGCGCGTAACATTTGTATCGTAAATCTAACAAGTCATATAATATTAATAAATTTTGCACGTATCGGTGATGACTTCCTGCGGATTTCTCTCCTGAGTCATATCCAATGCGAATACATGCTCCCGTGCATGTCCTTGATTTCTCCCTGGTGGTCCTCTTCCTCGGCCACGCATGTGCCCTCGCCCCCGTGGAGCTACTGGAGGGGGAGCAATAGGAGCATCCCCGATCAGTCGCGGGCAAACTCGCCGGACATGCCCCGGTTGGTTGCACTCAAAACATATCACCTCACGTCGGCCCCCAGGTTGTTGATAATATTGCTGCTGCGGTGGTGGTGGTAAAGGTAGTGGTTGTGGAATTGGGTACTCCACCCGATAGTTCTGGTTGACCCACCGATCGCCTCTGTGGTTTCCCCTTCCTCTGCCATGATCATTCCGCCTTCTATTACTAGGGCCGACTTCAATTACTCCTTCCGCAGGTCTCTTGCCACACCCCATGTGGTCCGCCTCCAGTCTCTTTGTCATGTCGATGATTTCTGCCAGGCTTCCATCGGCTATAAACAAAAGGGCCTGCCTCAGGGGGTCCCTTAATCCTTTGTAGAAGCGCTTCGCGTAGCCTCTATCGTCCAAATCATAGGAATCGGCAAACCTAGCGAGGTGTTGGAACTCCCTCTGGTACTCCGTTACCGATTTCGATCCCTGCTTCAGCTGCAGAAATTTTTCTTCAAGTCCATCCCGAGCAGAAGAAGGGATGAAGTGATCCAGAAAAGTCTCGGTGAACTCGTTCCAACTGATGTCCGTGTACAACCGCCCTTGGAAGGTGGAGCCCATGAGGGACTTCCACCACCTTTTGGTGTGCAGCTCTAGCAGCGTCACTACCAATGTCACCGCCATGCTGTTCGGACATCTTATGCCAGTCATCAATTCCTGCACGGTATCAAGCCATTCCTCGGTGCACACCGGTAATTCTGTCCCAAGATAGGCAGGAGGGGACAGGGCACGGAAGGTGCTCAACCAGTTGGAGCCTGGCGCTTGTTGTTGCACCGGAGCTTGCTGGGCTTTAAATGCATCCAATATGGCTGAAAGCGTTTGTCCCAGTTCCGACTGCTGGAATTATGAAGGGACGGAAGGGGTAGGAGTGCCCCCAACCGGCTCCACCTGCGCTGGGACCTATATGCAAGGTACAAACTGGGGTCAGGTTGGCTAAAACTAATGTCAAAGTTGGACAACTTAGTGTGAATTACATATGGGCACACCACTGCTTCCGCTAAGTCGGTTTGTCCCCAAACCGACTAATCGAACGGGAGTGGCCCATTGTTACCTGACTGCTGTAGGTGAAGATCGGCTAAGTCTGATACCATTTGTAAGACCCCCCTCCCGGAACACAACACACGGCACGAGGGGAACCTTATGCCCGAAATAGCCGCCTTGCGGTAGCACTAACACACGGGTTAGCCTTTACCACAAGACGCCTATTCCGCCGGCTACAATCCATATCACAACAATTATGCCAACCCAACCATAACAGAAAAGTAAAGCTAAAAGCAGTTCAGTTCACAGCTAAGTTAAAGTCCAAAAGTAGCGGAAGATAACAAGCACAACAGGCTTGTACAAAAGAACAAGAGTCTAGAAATGTTTTGCCAAACGGCTACATGAAAACACTTACGACTGTCACTGACGGTGCCGATGGCACCACTACCTCAGGTCCTATCATCCGGGCCTGGCTGTCCTGCTGCATAGTCCGTTGCCGCTCTACCTGCGGGGTTTCCTCCTAAAAAGGAAGATGTAGCAACCGTTAGTCATAAGACTAAGTGGCTTCACATCCGCTCCCCCGGCGACTCCTCAGCACCGGGCGGAGAAAGGAACACAGGTACAATATATATACATAAGCAAGTAAACAAGCAGGTGACAGTAAATATGGTGAAGTATAAACTACGCTACACAACTAGCAGTTCTACAAATATCAATAATATATGACAGCAGGTATAATTAATCAGAATAGTAACCTAACTTATAAGAGTGCCCATACAAACTTATAAGTCAAGGATCGGCTTAACAGTATAGTAACTCATCGTATAAGAGTGCCCATACAAACTTATACGATGAGGATCTTGTGTATGCAATGAATGACATGAAATGAATGTTATGCTATGACCGAATCATGCGCACGCACATGCAAGTTTCTATGTCGACACAGACTAGAAGTTCCCACTTTTCGAGCAGGTAGCTAACCTCTCAGGCGTCGTCCGTCGTGGCCAGACGGCGACAGTGGAGCGGGCGTCTCCACTACTAGGTGGTATCACACTACCTATCCTAGGCCCCCGTACGCCTCAACGCTAAGAACACAACAGCGGAGCTCACATGCGTACTACGGCTCAGAAGGGGTCTTGGGTAGATGTGCACCAAGAACACAGCCCAACCTGGCCTTTGATTTCGAACCGGATGGAACCTCGAAAACGCACGAGGTGCAAGCCCAACCGTTCTCATGGCGCGGAGGAGATCTCGGGTTATGGACACCAAGTATCTAACCCTACCGCCCAAGGTCTACCCATTGGCTCCCATCGGTGTGACGACTGGCGAACCCGTAGACCTGCCACAGTCATTATCTCAATATCGCGACACGATGAATCGTCGCACATCACATGCCCCAAAACAACTCACTCGATGCTACCCGTAGGGAGACTTCAACTCTAAGCATCGGTTGTTAATAAACCCCTTGGGCTCGAATTACGGTTACAAAATACTCTTCACATAGTGTTCATCATGTTCACGCCCACCTATTCAATGAATTCACCTCAACACTACGCATAATAGATAAGTTCAACACCAAATTGTATAAATATATCCTATACCAATCTCAACTCCTAATATCTAGCCTTCCCATCCAATCCATTTCTCTACCATTGCATGGTTATTCCTTATTACACAACCCAATGAGTAACCATGCTATATTATAGTAACAACAACATTATAGATATATGGGAACAAGACAACAAATGAGCAAATCACAATCATTGCAAGAGTGCTAGCATTATAAATTAACAAGTGCAATAACATAGGATAGCCCGATACTAAAACTGGGATTCCCGGAGCTACAGGAATCCGATCATAATGCACAACCCCTCGTTGGAAAGGTATTCGCGAGGGCTACGACTTTTGTGTTGAGTCGATCGCCCAGATCTGGTCGCAACATACTAGAAATTCAACTCGAATACGTACAGGAAACAGTTTCCTGTACAGGAATTTTCCCGAACGCAGCGGACTCGAACCAGCTTTCCCGTGGCTACAGGTATCGCATGGAAACGAGCAACCACTCGTTGGAAAGGTAATTTCAAGGGCTACGACTTTTGTGTTGAGTCGTTCACCCAGATCTGGCCAGAATACCTCCGAAATTGGCCACAAAGGTCGCCGCGTGCAGAAATCAGATTTCTGCACGCATCTTAAGGCGAGATGAACGGCATCCGTTCATCTTCTTCCTTGCAACGACCTCGCATAAACTTCTCTAGAAATCACACCCAACCTTATTTCTCCTTTCAAAGCCAAACCCTCAACGAAAACCCCTCTCATCTCCACTTTGAATGATGAGAAGGTTGAGGGAAACTAAGCCTAGAAAGCCTAGGCATGGCTTATCCTAAGAACTCTCCTCCTCACCATCAAGACTCTATGGAGTCGATGTCTCTCCTAAAATAACTATAGATCTAGCACCAAGGGAGAGGGGAGGAAGCTCACCTCAAGTCCAGCGGTACCACCATGGCCGGCCATGAGCCTCGCACTCCTTCGCGACGGCATTGTTTTTCCCTTGACGGTGGCGGCGTTTTGATTCCTCCAAGGATGGCTCCGGCAAGCTCTTCCTCCTCCTCCAGCCAAGAACCCTCTCAGAAATTTCGGGGCAGAAGAAAGGGAATGAAATGCTAGGGTTTCACAACTTTTTCCTTTTTATACACCGCAGACACGGGTAGGCACACGGCCGTGTTCCTACCCGTGTTCAAGTGACACGGCCGTGTTGCCTGCCGTGTCTAGGGCCGTGTTCATCCCAGAACAACTTTCTGCCGGGTCAGGGTTGCGGCACACGGGTAGAGACACGGCCGTGTCTCGACCCGTGTCCTCGGCACACGGGTAGGGACACGCCGTGTCCCAATACCCGTGTACCTCTCTGACTGGTAAGCCTAATTTTATGAGGCACACGGGTATGGACACGGCCGTGTCCATACCCGTGTCAGCCAGAAATGCCATTTTGCCTTGTTTTCCTCATTTCCCGTACGTTCGCACCTGCTCACCCACATCCCCCATTGGGCTCACCACAGCCCCCTTGACTCAAATACGCAATCAAGGGGCCTAGCGCGAATTGGGACGTTACACACAGTAGGGTAAATAAGGATGCACGAACACTAGTAAAGCTGCACGAACTGAATAGAATGCAAAAATAGAACAAGTCGTAGGAGAAGCGACTAGCAAGGGAGGGCAGAGCGGGAACACCAGAAGTGGTTAGAAAAAACAAACCGCGAGCAAATTGGAGAAAGGATCAGTTAGCTCTGATACCATGTAAAAAAGAGCTAAATAAAAGGCACATTTTATTTCTCCAAAAAGATAAACAATACATAGGTATGCCTCCTAATTTATTGAAAATGGGTGAGATGAGAGAATACAAAAAGCGATGTGGGACAAAATACTAACCATGCGGGCAGGACGGTTTGACACAGTCAAATCGCCAGACTATAAAAAGAATAAAAAACCAGGGAAGCCTCTGAACCCCTAATGCGACTAACTTCCACTCCGCAGTTGCGGTTAACTCCCAAACTATTGTTGCAACTAACCTCCTGACTGTTGTTGTGGCTAATCATCAGACAGCTGCTGCGGTTAACACCAGACCGCTACTATGGCTAATCTTTAGACCGCAGCTACAGTTAACCCCCTGACTGTTGCGGCGGCTAATCTTCAGACCGCTGTTGTGGAAAGCCTCTAGATCACTGAGCCAAACTGCCAGAACATGGAGACAAGCAGACTATTATTCCTAAAAATCATTCCGCCACACAACCAGGCCGCAGGAGTAAATCGGCAGACCATCTGAACTCTAACACTCGAGAAAGTGGTCCGAACTCTAACACTCCAGACTGCACTTTTTTGATGCAGTGGTCTAAAGTTGCCCCACTTCGATTCTATACCAGAGGAACATATCAGGTCCCACTACTGAGCTTCAGCCCAAGCACCCCACCCATGAACGAACCTATTCTCAATGTGGCCAGATGTTGAGGCGGAGTCTCAAACCCATCCCCCTTGATAAATCCCTTTCCTAATAGGGACTATCACATAATTTGAGCTATGGCTCACCAAATTTGAGCTGTGGCTCACCAAATTTGAGCTACGACTCACCAAATTTGAGCTGCGACTCACCAAATTTGAGCTGCGTCTCACCAAATTTGAGCTGCGGCTCACCAAATTTGAGTTGTGGCTCACCAAATTTGTGCTGCAGCTCACCAAATTTGAGCTGCGGCTCACCAAATTTGAGCTGCATTGCCCGACCTAGTACAGTAAGAGACCATGCGATTTTGAACATGTACGGATGAAACAACCTATGTGTGAACAAAATGCATAGTTAGAGAAAAATCACTGAAAAACGAGGCCAATCTAAACAGATCGTGTGTTTTCTTCGTGCACGGTTGAATCTAACAATACGTGAAGACAATGCACAAACAATAATTACATAAATTTGTAGACAAAAAGACAAATTCATGTGATTTTGATCATGCACGGTTGAAGCTAACCTTTGTGAACAAAATACACAAGTCGACATAGATCACCAAATTTGAGCTCTGTAGGAATTTTACAGTTGCATCGATTGTGCATGAAGAAAACGCACGACTGTGTGATTTCTACAAGATAAAGAAAAACTAGCAGCAAGTGGGATCCTCCCACATATACAACAAAAAACTAGATGGGGCACAAGCCTCCAACACACACAAATAGTTGGAAAACAACATAAAAATGAAATGGGGGAGAAACATGTGCTTACCTCTAACACCCAGTGCGCAATTGCACGACACAATGTGCCAAAATAGTGCACTTTGTGAGAAAATGTGAACAAGTGAAATAATAGCCACCGTTGACTGCTCCCATCACCGAGCAACCCGCTCGGTCCGCTTGGACTATCTGGGGGACATTTTTATCATTTTGTTAAAATTGGTAATTTAGGTCACCGAAACAGAGCAACACCATTTGCCAGCATAAATTCTGCCCTGGTGCAAGTACTAGCATATCCCTCCAAAAAACTATAAATATTCCCTCAGGCCTTCATTTGAAGGCAAGCAACTCCAGAGGCAAGAGAGACTCTGAGGTTTTCAAATGAAAATGTAGGACTCAGATCATTTCTTTGCTCGGAATTTGCTCCGATCCCTCTCTATTATGTAGGCATCTCAAGGCTTTCCAAGAACAACATTCTTCTCCATAGGAGCGCTCTCATCAAGGCTTCAACTCACCAATAGCGCTTCCATCGAGGCTCCGAGGACTAGGCGATTCTCTCCATAGGAGTGCTCATATCAAAGCCCAAACTTATCAGGAGTGTTTCCATCTTAGCTTTATGTGTAACATTCAAATTTTGAATAGGGACCCTAAAAGTATTGGCAACCCCAATAAGTGCACCATACCATCTTGGAGACAAGGCAGGACCCTTAAATGGGCAAAAGGTGCACTTAGCCAAGTCAACTCTACTGGTCCTACCCTAGACCAATTGAATAACACATGCCCTCCACCTTAGCCTAAGTAGATCAAATCATCCACCAGAACCCTAATTAGTGTGCTACCACACCCTAGTGTTTAAGGTGAGACCCTTAAGAGGTAATTATGTGCACCTAGCCAACTTTGATCAAACAAATTCAAATTTGCCACACTTTTGGCCAATTGACTCAACCATACCCTTCATCATGTACCAAGATAGCCTACCCCATTAATGGCACCCCAATTAAAATGCTCCACCATATTAGGAACATGGTAGAATCCTTAATTTAGGGGTGGTGTGCAATTAGACAATTTGACTTAAAAAATTTAATTAAGTCTTGCCCTTTTCCAATTAAACCAACCACCTCTTCCATCATTACCCCATACAAGTTACCTACTTATTGACACCCCAAGAAAAGCACCGCACACCTTGGAGAACCCTTAAGTTGGGCATGGTGTGCATTTATCCATTTTGTCCTAAACAACTCATTTAATGCTCTTTTAACCAAATGAAGGGACCACCCAATGGCCCAAGACCAAGGCTAACTAAACCCCAAAATTATGGAATTTGGTCAACCTAAAGTAAACAAAAAATAAACCATGACCTAAAACCCCACTTAAACAAAATTTATCAAAAATGGCAAAATTTCAATTTTTTTAAGTGAGCCTAAGCTTTCTTTCCTCTTTGGAGGGCTAAGGTAGCAACTACAGTTCTTATCCAAACTCTCCATAGGCTGTAAGGTGGCTGAGAAGTACCAGTTAGGCCACAACTAAGGCTGGCCAAGGTAGAGTTAAGGGCAAACTATTAATGTCACCATCAGCCTATAAAAAGACCCCCATCCCATTCAAAAACATTACACCAGTCCCAAGTTGTAGATCCAAGCTGAGAAATTGAGTGGAATCCCTCTAGAGCAGCATAGCCCATTTAGCCGAGAGAGTCGTGGATGCCCAATCACGAATTTGGAGAGCATGACCAATTCATGTTGGATTCCTCCGCCTTTCCCTTCTATAAGCACCATCGAATTATTTTGAAACAAAATCATGCTCGTGGGCTTTTATTTCATGATTTTTTGGTCGAGAATCACCTGCTAAATCAACCAGTGATTCTGGCCAGCGGCAGAGGCGCTAGGCCGTCAAACCACTACCATTCAATATCCCTCAACATTTTGAAGTTTTTGGTGGTGGTGGCAATGAGTGGTGATGTCCGGACGGCGGTGGAGGAAATCGGAAAGCACCTCCCCGGAGGTATCAATCCTCGTTGTTGGCTCAGGTTAAAGACACAATCTGGGTTGTGAAAATCATTGATCAATTATTAACGTTATCCACATACGAGATCAACCGTTGATCCGCTGAGGTGGAGAGACAAAATACTGTCTGCCGCATCCTTGAGCTGTTAGAATTATGCCAAGATTCGGTTTTTTATTTATTTTATATCAAAACAAAAAAGGTATTTTAAAACTAGCTATTTGCACCACTTCATTAAACTTCAAAAACATTTTTGGGCACCATAGGGGCTGAACCAGACCAAGAATTCAACATAAAAGTGGTAGTTCTTGGTCCAAGCTTTCCAAAATGGTATGGCTTGTTTTTTGAGGAGGTGCATTTCTCCCTAAATTAATTTTTAAAGTTTAGGGGCATAAAATTAATATTTTGTGTATTTCTCCCACTTGATACTTTACATAACAATGCAAAATTATGGAACTCCCCATTAGGTGTATAACCCATGTTCTGATTTGTGGAGTTTTTTGTAATATTGTTTCTATGGTTTATTTTAGTTATTTAATAATTGTCACACCCTTCATATAAATGAAAAAAATGTCTAAAACATCTTTATAAATTTTCAAACGTTTTAAGTGCCCTATTTTGGTCATGAATTACCTTGGATATTAATTTGGAAATGTTTTGATTTGTTTTGATGATTTTCCAACTATACATCTTAATAATTATTATTTGTCACACCCCTCATATAAATGAAATAAAAACGTCTAAAACACCTTTATAAATTATCAACCTTTTTTAGTATCCTATTTAGGTTATGAATGACCTTAGTTATTAATTGGTAGATGTTTTGATTTTTTTTGAAGATTTTCCAAAACTATACCTCTTAATAATTATTATTTGTCACACCCCACACATAAATGAAATAAAATGTCTAAAACACCTTTATAAATTCTCAAACTCTTTTAGTGCCCTATTTATGCCATGATTGGACTTGATGATTTTCTAAAACTATACTTCTTAATAATTATTATTTGTCACACCCCTCATATAAATGAAATAAAAACATCTAAAACACCTTTATAAATTTTCAAACTTTTCGTTGCCCTAATTAGGTCATAACTGACCTTGGTTATTAATTTGGAGATGTTTTGAATTGTTTTGATGATTTTCCAAAACCATACATCTTAATAATTATTATTTGTCACACTCCTCATTTAAATAAAATAAATATATATAAAACACATTTATAAATTTTCAAACTTTTTCAATGCCCTATTTAGGTCATGACTGACCTTGGATATTAATTTGGAGATGTTTTGACTTATTTTGAAAACTATACCTCTTAATAATTATTATTTGTCACACCCCTCATATAAGTGAATTAAAAATATCTAAAACACCTTTCTAAATTCTAAAACTCTTGTACTGCCCTAATTAGGTCATGCCTGACCTTGGTTATTATTTGGAGATATTTTGATTGGTTTTCATGATTTTTCAAGACTATACCTCTTAATAATTGTTATTTGTCACACCCATTATATAAATGAAATAAAAATGCCTAAAATACCTTTATAAGTTCTCAAACCTTTTTCAGTGCCTGATTTAGGTCATGTCTGACCTTGGTTATTAATTTAGAGATATTTTGTTTAGTTTTGATGATTTTCCTAAACAATACTCTCAAATGATTTAAGTGTCACACCTTTTGAATTAGTGAGATAAAAAATCCCTAAAATTATCTATAAATAATCAAAATCTTTCAGTATTCTATTATGATCATGACTGACCTCCGACTAGTATATCGGGATGGTTTTGAACTTGAACTTAAATCTTACAAATTATACGAGGAAAAAAGTACTCATCTACCTTTCATTATTGTAATTTTGTGGATAATTGTATAGGCTTACATTAAGCTACTCTCGCCATTTATTTCAATTTCACTATTACCTCATATTTCCTTTAGTATTGCCAACCATGTTACATCTTATGTCTACTTTTGAGTACACACGGGTGGTGCATAGTAAACATCTATTCTGACGCCTTTTACCTTCTCAAAATAACTTAACTAGTAGAACTAGGGGTAGACCTTAATACACATTAGGAGAATCTATATTTAAGGTACCTAACTGGTGTTTAGGAAAATATTTAAGGGTGAGTCAGTATCTCTTGCAAGGAATATGGTGTATAACGGAACATAGTTCAACCACCAGCCTTATTCTTACCTGACCAGTGGGAAACTTAAATTAGACACCATAACATGCTATTAAGGAAAACCCTTGCATGTCTTCATATAGTTGATGGTAGTGTATCCTTGCCCCTTAAGGAGACATCATTTTTGCTCATCCTCTACAATTGAGAACCTCTAAAAGATGGGTAGTTTAGGTCACCAATATGGGGGATGAATTTGTGCTTTGCTGATTTTAGGCTTTTTGAGTTATTTAAAAATAACTACTGCATAATACAAAAATTAAACCACAACACAAAGAAGCACACATGATTTATAATGATTCCCTAGAGTATGGGTACAACCACTATCCCTCATCACCTATATAGTAGTGTGATTGACTCGGAAACTCCACCAACTTCTTAGATCAAAGATCTTACAGCTCAGATCCACTCTAGGATCCTATCTCAGGTATTCAGCAAGACCCTACCTCAGACTTCAGTAAGTCATACCTCTGGTTGTCCACAACCCAACCTCAGAGTACAAACACTACTATAGCTCAAAGATCCAGATTATCTCCAACCTCAGATTCTCTCCTAGAATCCTACACTCAGGCCCTTTATACATCCCTACACTTAAGCCGATAACCCAGCCCTACAACTCTGATCTCAAAGAGATATTACACTATAATTGAGTTTTAAATAGATTACAGAAATGACTACAGAAAAGTATTACTTTTAAGCTTAGAGTTTTCTTAAGCTTTCTAGAGAGAAAGCTTTTCCTCAGCACTTTGAATAAACTTAGTATAATCTTGATAGCAGGTTCATGGCCAAGTGACTTGAATGAAGAGATGGCTTGATCTTCTTCTTCTACAGCAAGAAGATCAGCTTCCCATTAATTTGTTATGTGAGCAAACTTGTAGCACAAGGATGATTTAATTCTTATTACTGTTAACTTTTTGCATTAATTGCGATTGTAAGAAATTAGGGTTTCTTACAAGGAGAGTTATTCTTCTTATAGTGCCCATCTCTTCACTTATATAATTCTTACATTTCAAACAATTTAAAACTCTTTTGAGAATAAGTCAAACCATCTGTCACATATCACTGATGTGATATATACTTTTGGCACCACGCAGATTTAAAATCCCGCCAATCTGGTCAACAAGATGGTAATTATAGTTGTAAGGTATACTAACAAAATGGTATTGTTTTGTTCTCTCCACCCATCAAGACAGTATCATTTTGATGTCTATACCATCAAAAAATTATTAGCCAGAACTACTCAACACATTACTTGGACCAATTCTGAGCTAAACTTTAGTCAAACTGGGTATGAACTTATCTCTTGACCTATTGCATTTAAAAGCTAATTGAGCCTACAAACTATGAATAGATAGACATCAAAAATAGGATGCACTTATCATTGCATGATTTACTTCTTCAAATCTAGGAATTTAGAGGGCATATTTCCAACTATCTCCCTATATTTGAAGAAGTCAGAATAATGTTAATAATAAGATGCATATAGGCATAAAACAAAGGAACAACATAGGGATAAATAATTTTAAGAGAGTAGAAGAAAATAGATTTCATAGATGATTCCAACACACATATATATATAAGTACATATTGAAATTGGACAGAGCTTTTTAAGTTTTTAAACAACATGAACATCATGTCCTATGCCCGGTCTCATCTAATCAATGATTTTCTTCCAAGCACTTCTTTCCTTCTTCCTTTGCCATTCAAAGTACTTGATTGGCTTTGGAATATAGTTGGATGGAACTCTAACTGGCTTATGTCTGTCTAATTTTCTTTGATGATATTCTGCCTAAGAGACTCCTCTCCAAGTGCTTGATCCACTCCTTAGAAGGATAGATTTTATCAATGTATTTTCTGATCTGACCATAACTGACCCAGTTACTCATAATGATGGATCTTAAGTCATCACTCTACTGATCATGATTAGGATCCATGGCTTGAGCTTTCCTTTTCTTTGACATATATTCCTTAGGGTGCGTGGTGTCTTCCCTTTCTCTTATTTTAGAGCTTTGAATATCCTAATCATCCCTTTCATTTATTGTAAAATCAAATTGTGTTGGCTCAGCTACATATAGTAGGGGAAGGTTTGATTGCAAGTCTTATGCCTTGAAGGACCCATAGGACTTGATCAACATTAATACTCTCACCCTTTTTGGCTTCTTCAACAATCTTGTTTTCAAGATTAATAGTGCATGCCATAACTCTGCTTGAGAGAGTATGAAAAGTGTTTTTAGTCTTATCCAGAAGTACATATCTCATCTCAGTAATCTCCTTCATGACTTCTACTTGAGTGATATACACATAGTTTTCTACGTGGTTGATATCTTGTACAATGGTCTCATCTATTTGGCTGATAAACTCTTTGATCCCAATTAAGTCCTGTGAGCAGAGCCTGATATTTTCATTCATTGTTATCATTACTTTAACACTGCTATCCACAACTCCTGTAGCCCTTACAAACCATTTTGAGATTTTGTTGTTGACATGAGCTAAATCTTCTTTTATGATCTTAATCTCTCATATAACTTCTTCTCTGACTCCTTAAACTGTATCATCTATGTGAGCTTTGAGAGAGGTACTCTGCTCATCCATCATTAACTTAATATTAACCAATAGAGAAGTTATAAGAACATTAAGGATGGATGAATATGGCCCTGAGTGGTGAACAAAATCTTTATTGGTCCTCGCAACATTTAGGTCCTCTTAGATTACCATATTTTGGTGAGTGGCCTCCTCAGCCTATTTAGATGCAGTTACTTATACATCTGGAGTAGGGAACTCAGTATGAGTCTCCCCCTTAGTCTCAGCATCCATCTCTAGTAGAGCATTTGCTTCATTATCCAAGAACTTATTAAAAACATCTTCAAGATCCTTTTCTTGTAACTCTACTCCCACTAATGAGACTTGATAAGTAAAAACATTCTGTGCCTCCCCCTTAGTTGAGGCATTCTTCTCCAAATCAAATATAATGGCATCAACCTTGGTACTGACATCTTGGTGAATCACCCCCTTGTCATCAGATGATGATAGGTCTAGATTATGGATAGGTTCACTCCTCACATCTATACTTCCTTCCTCAAGAGACTTGATACCTAAAGCACTCACTCCATCAGAGGATTCTTCCTCACTTTCAGTCTGCACAACAATAGCCTTTCCCTTTTTCTTACTCTAACTCTTTTTCTCATTAGTAGGCTTCAGCCGAACCTTCCCATACCTTTCTAAGGTCTTAAAATCCATTCTTCTTATGTGATGGATTCTTGTACCTTGCTTTTGATTGAAGTTGTTTGGATAGGTAGTTATGAGGTATAGGGATAGAATTCTTCCAAAGTTAGGGATTTGCAAACTTTTCTTAATCCTTAGGAACGCAACATTAGCCCAATCAGTCTTCTTCATTTGGATCACACTGCTCATTAATTCAAACATGAACTTGGAAATCTTGTTATGGTACCTTACCTTACATAGGACGGCCTTTCCAATAATATCTGCCAAGAGCTTTGCTTTCTAATTAAATTACCCCCTTTCCAATGAACCATATGGTTCTCCTGAATATTAACACCAATCTAAGGCATCAATACTATCCTGCCTTGTAATTTTTTGATGGATTTGCTCAAGAGCAGTAGGAAACTTCAGATCTTTAGTTAACTTCATAAGGTTAATCTTGACTTTGAATCCATCTATTTTTCTCTTTATGGAATTTATTGAGGGAGAAACCTTTGTAATTGAATAAAATTTCAAAACTTCCTTCTTCAAATAATTGATAGCTCAGATAGCACAAATTCTAAGCAAATGGCATTGAGTTGCCTTATTACTGACTTGATTTCTTCTAGAGCTTCCTAAAATCCAAACTTAACCACTTCACTACCCTAATATAAGTAGTCCTTCCTAATGGGAACCATTCCTAAGAGAGCTTGCAGTAACAGAAGGTCGAGAAACACGGATTGCATGAGACGGAGACTAGGGCAAGGATTTTTATATTTTAAACCTAAACCCTTTAGATCTAATATATATGAATATATATATATATATATATATATATATATATATATATATATATATATATATATGTCTAATGAAATAGAAATGAAGAGTCGTGTACCTTGATAAGAGATTAATATAAATCCAATGGCTGAGATTAATTTGAGAAAAATAGACCTTTAGCAGCCCGAGAGAAATTTATCATCTTGATATGTCAAGATGAACAATACGATGAAAACGATGTTGCTTAATTCATTGTCGCACAAGACAATCAAAATGATACAATGGTAAATGATCTAATCCTTTGAGTGATTCACATTTGACCTTCTTATGGATCAAAACGATAAGCACACCTCCTATGTGTGAGTCATTTGACTTATTCTTTGATGTTCCTGTAGACATGATTAGAGTCCTAGCATCTACTATGTACCATAGATTGCATGTGACAATAGTAGCAACCAAGATAAGAAGAAAATAACTTAGCATGTAAAATTATTCTAAGTTAAGCGTATCCAACTCAATCTTAAAGAGATTGAACATGGATTCATCCAGAGGCTTTGTAAAGATATCTATCACTTGTTTGTCAGCGGGGACAAACTCAAGATAGATATTATCCTTTGCTACATACTCTCAGATGAAGTGATGTCTTATCACAATATGCTTAGTCCTACTGTGTGATACAAGGTTCTTAGTGAAAGTCTTTATTTTCAGGAGTAGCTAAACACCTAGAGGGGGGGGGGGGTGAATAGGTTTTTGTTTCTTTTAAGACTATCTTTTAAGTTCTGGTGTGTTGTGACTTAAATTTAAGTTAGCTTTCAAGAATACACAACATCACACAAGTGTTTATAGTCGTTCCCCAAGTTATGGGTACATCCACTATCCCTCCCACCTTTCTAACAGTGTGTTAGACTTGGCCAACCTCTCCAAACTTAGCTCCAAGAGCTTAAAACATAGATCCCTCAGGATCTCTCAGACTCCTACAAATCCAACCTCAGGCACAAGGCCCTATCACTCAGAGCTAAATATGCTCCTATAGCTCAATAATCAACAGATTGTTGGGTATTGTATCCACAATGTACCTGATTTGAAGAATCCCTTGAACAAGCTAAGTAGAATTGACAATGTATTTGATGACTTTCTATCAAGTTGTGCTTGCAGCTATTCCATGCTAAGTACACACTAATGTCAGGGTGCAGTGGGTCAATATACACAGGTCTGCGCAATATAATCCCTCATTGAGCAGATCAGTGTGTTGACTCACGTGTGCTCTCTCTATTGGAGTGTACTTATTCTCAAGTACAAGATTGAGATAGATCAAGAGCAGAAGAGGAGCAAGGATGGGTCAAAGACCAAGTTCATGGGAAGGAAGAGAAAAAGCGTCTAAGTAAAAATCGACGGGAATCACTAAGTGATTCTCGCTAATTCGACGGGAATCATTAGTGATTCTCGCCGAATCATCGAGAATCAGTCAGTGATTCCTGCCGACTTCATCCGGATGACTGTCCTCCTTCAAGAATTATGCTAAGGCAGAATCGACGGGAATCACTAACTTATTCTCGCCGATTCGTCGAGAATGACTTTGCATTCTCGTCGATTACCTCTGGAGGACAAGTGTTTCAACTGGAATTCTGCCAAGGAAAATTCGACGGGAATCATGTGTGATTCCCGCCGACTTCGACGGGAATCACCAATGATTCTCGCCGAATTTACCTTAGGCAAATTTGCTCTGTTCGCTGGACCGAACCAGGATGTTGTGCGCTTTTTTGACCAGAACTATGACTTCTTCTTGTGGGCCCCACAACAGTCATTTAGGGTTGTTCTACAGTATTTATACTCGCGTATTTTGAACTTATGCAGTAATCATTCACGAGAAATAAAAGCTGTCGAGCGTGACCTAGCCGATCGCAGAAATCCTCCCGTCGCCGTCGCCGCTCACAAAGTTGTCGCCGCTGCAGATCTCAGATCATCTTTGATCTCCCAACGACAGAACCGAGGCTAGTATAGTGTCTCACGCTTCTCTCTCGAGATCCCTTGTCTCTCGATTTGTTGAACGAGGTTAGTTCTTCATTCCGAATCGATTGAGACGACCGATCCGATTGAGATCGTTATTAGACCTTGCTTGCTTTGTCAAGAAGTTTGGATCTACAAAGCATTGCCGCCACATTCACTTGCCACCGCCGATCTTGTCAAGATCCTCTCCAAGAGAGTGCTCCGGTCGTGGACTCTTCGTCTCCTTCAAGAATGCTTCAATGAACAAAGAGGGACATCGGGTTCTCCACAAGTGTAGTTTGTATTTCTTGTACATTCTAATTTTGTTTTGTTGTAAAGTAATATTGATTCCTAGTTGTAAGGGTTGGGTGCAACCCGTGGTGGAGGAGTAGTGACTCCTTTGGTTGGAAGGGTGCCTTCCGTAGTGTGAGGATTGGATTTCAATCCGTTTGGTGAAGTGACCGAGTCGTCCCTTGGTGGGAGATAGGTCGAAGGGGGAGAGTGGACGTACCGAAATTGGGGAACCACTATAATTGCTTGTGTGCTTTTCTGTGCTGTGTTTGTTTAATTGTGCAGGTTATTTAAATTCCGCAAAAGACTGCAATTCACCTATTCCCCCCCCCCCTAGGTGGAATTAGTTGACACTAGATACTTTCAAGTGGTATTAGAGGGAGGTTACTCAGCAATAAGGTTAACAGCTTGAGTAAGATCCCGTGTCTAGTGTCAAGAAGAAAGAAGATCTCTGAAATGGAAGGACTCAAGTATTCAAGGAAGATCCCAGTGTGCACCAAGCTGAACTTTCCTATCTGGAAGGAAAGGATCAGGTACTACATGGAAGCAGTCGACCCCCAAGTCTTCATGATAGTGGAGGAGGGACCTTATATCCCCACTAAGGCCTCCACCATTAATCCAACCAAGAAAGTGCCCAAGAAACTTTATGAAATGGATAAGGATGAGATGGTGCTTGTCGGACTTGACAAGAAAGCTCAGAACATTCTGGTAAGCGCCGTCGATGATTCCATGATGCAGATTTTCTGCAACTGCAGGACTGCCAAGGACATATGGCACTGCCTGATCATCCTGATGGAAGGCACTGATGAAGTAAGGGATGATTGAAGATCCCTTCTGAACCAGAAGTACGAGGCCTTCAAGCAAGGTCCGAATGAAGAAATCAGAGTGACATTTGAGAACTTCCTGAAGATCGTCAATGCCCTGAAGGGCTATGGCAGAGTGTTCACCGATGGTGAACTAAATGACAAATTCCTTAGATCCCTTACTAAGGAATGGGACACCAAGATCTGCGCCATCAGAGAATTTGGCAAGCTGGCTGAAACTGATCCCCAGATTCTGTTTGGGAAACTTCTGTCCTATAAGCTTCAGCTGAACACCAGAAAAGCTGAAGAAGAAGCCGATAAAGCCGTTGCCAAAGAGAAGACTGTGGCCCTGAAAGCCAATTACCCAAGGAAAGGTAAGGGTGCAGCCTCGTCTCATTCTCGGAAAAAGGATGAGGAAGAAGACTCTGAGCCATGCTCTTCCGGCTCAGAGCTATCTAAAGAAGACTTCTCCCTCATCACTCGGGAGTTCAAGAAGTTCCTCAAGTTGAGGAATCAAAGAAAGAGAGACGGCCCCTCCTCCAGACATCAGATGAAGAATTTTTCTTCTAACAGGTATGAATCCAAACAGAATAAACATCGCTCTGATGAAATTATTTGCTTTGGATGCAATAAGTCAGGTCACGTCGTTGCTGACTGCCACCAAAGCAAGAGAGATAAGGGGGAGGGAGAGGAGCACAGTTCCTCTAGAGGTAAGAAGAAGGAGAGGAGCTACATTGTCAAAAATCCAAAGACACTGAGTGAATCTGATTTCTCAGACTCCAGTGATGTTGAGGAAGCCTACTTTTGGCTAGTGGGTCGCTCTGACTCAGAAGGAGACTACCACCCATTTACTGGGAAGGTAAAAGATCGTACCCCCCCCCCTCTCTGACTCTGAATCTGAGTCTCCTGATGATGATCTTGAGGACAGCCCATCTGCCCGTGAAGCTGAGCTCCTTGAAAAGTATGAGTTTCTGCTCAATACCTTTGAGGAATGCCGCAAGAGGTTGAGAGCTCAGAAAAAGGAAGTCAAATTCCTTAAGGCTGAGGGTGTTTCTCTAAGAGAAGAGATCACTTGCTTGATCTCTCTCCGATAGGAACACCTGGGCCTGACTTCTGAGCAATCAGAGTCTCTATGGCTCCTTGACCTAAAACAGGAAGAAATCCATAAGTTGGAAGAACAGCTTGCGGCAGAAAAGAAGATTATCAAAAGCTTCTCCATGCCCAAGACCATTCTTCCTCTGGTTGATGAATTCTCTGCTCAGGCAAAGGGGGCTGGCTTAAGGCATGTGGGTGTGCCTGGTAAATCATCCAGGAGAAACAGAAAACAGAGGAAAAATAAGGCTGCTAAGAAGGCCTCTACTGCAGAAAAGGGAGAGGCCCCACTCGACCCTGTTGTATTCAGAAAGCCTAGCTTTCCTTGCAATGAGCAGGACTTTGAGTCAACCTATGGCCACTTCCTCCGGCCCTCGGTTGAAAAGCCCAAGAGCCGGTATGATGGTTGGACCTTCCCCCAAAACTACAGTGAGAGTGTTTTCAAGGCACCTTATGAGGAAATCCAAGTGGAGAATTATGGCCACTTCTCTAGCGGCCATAATAGGAAGCAGGCACCAAAAGCCAAGCCTGTTATACTGAAGGAATAGGAAGTGAAGAAATCTTGTGACTGCTGTCATCATGATGCCTCCACCTCCAAATCCAAGGCCCCGGCTGGACCCACCGTTCCCAGGGTGCAGCTGGAGCCTAGGAAGCGGTACAACAGGTTTGACTGTTGGTGCTGTGGCAAAGTTGGTCACTTTGTCGTGGATTGCTGGTTTAATCCAAGATTCAACGAGACTCCTCATGTTAGCAATGTGAGGCCGACCACTCTTAAGGTTAACCACCCGAGGGGGAGTGTGCTAACAAGGAATCTATGACCCAAGTTCGATTGGGTTCCTAAACTGATTTTGTTTTGCAAGTATGTCCAAAGGCCACCAAAACGCCAAACTGATACTTGGACAGTGGATGTTCCCGGCATATTACCGGGATAAGAAGCCTGTTGCGTGATTACTCCCCAGTCGAAAATGGACACAAAGTCCTCTTTGGAGGATCTAGTCGAGGAGTCACTAGAGGTTACGGTATGATTTCCAATGGTGTAATCTCTATCACTGACATGGCCTATATTGAAGGGTTAAATCATAACCTGATCAGTGTAAGTCAGTTGTGTGATAAAGGATATGACGTAAAGTTCTGCAAGGATAAGTGCTTGATAATATCGTGTGCCTCTTCGGAGACGGTATTAACTGGCATTAGGAGCAGAAATATCTTTTGCTTAGATTTTCTTAGCTTAGACTCTTCTACCCCCATATTCCTAGTGGCAAAAGGCAGTGCATCTCTTTGTGAACAATGGCACAAGAGATTAGCACATATTAATTTCAAGACTATTAATATGTTGTTTTCTAAGAATTTAGTAAGGGATGCCCCTACTATTAAGTGCATCAAAGATAGTCCCTGTCCTGCATGCTAGAAGGGCAAACAGACTAGGGCTATCTTTAAGGGCATTGTCGACAAAGACTCTTCCAGATGTCTTTATCTTCTGCATATGGACTTGTTTGGTCCAGTGCAAGTTCATAGCTTAGGAGGCAAATCGTATACGCTAGTGATTGTTGATGATCACTCTCGATTTACATGGGTGTTCTTCTTAAAATTAAAGTCAGATACGTTTGACATCTTCACGAGTTTTGTCAAGCAGATTCAGAACGAACTTAACTGCTCAGTGGTCAAAATCAGAAGTGACCATGGAACAGAATTTCAGTCTGGTGTTATGAGAGAATTTTGTGAAGAACATGGTATCTTTCTTGAGTTTTCCTCCCCGCGTACTCCTCAGCAAAACGGAGTTACGGAGAGGAGAAATAGACCGCTCATTGAAGCATGTGCGACAATGTTGAATGATGCCTCTCTTCCAGAGTACTTCTGGGCAGAAGCTGTCAACACGGCTTGTCATGTGCAGAACCGAGCGTTGATCAACAAGAATCATCGTAAGACGCCTTATGAGCTATTGAAAGGTAGGAAACCGACCATGTCCTATTTGAGGATTTTTGGCTGCAGATGCTACATACTCAATAATGGGAAGTACCCACGTAATAAATTCGGAGAAAAATGCTTCGAAGGCATCTTCATGGGCTATAGTAGCCATAGTCGGGCATATAGGGTCTTCAATAAGAAAACCCTAGTGGTAGAGGAGTCCATTAATGTGGTTTTTGATGAAGGAAGCTTGCTTCATAGCAATTCTTACAGTGGCATTCTTGAGGATGCAGGTGCAAGGCTTGAACAGCTAAGTCTCGATGAGACTGCAAAAGGTGCAACTCCCAAGTACGTCAAGGTTTCCACCTCAACGCCAACTGGAGAAGTTGACGATCAGGATGGAGAGAATCTCCCAAAATAAGGAGAAGCCCGAGAAGCTGTAAAAGCTCCAGATGCCAGACTCCTAGAGCTCCGACACGTGAGGGATCATCCTAGAGATCAGATCATAGGAGATCCTCGTGATGGTGTCAGAACTCGGAGAGGTACAATTAACGAGATTCTGCACCTTAGTTTTTTATCACAGGTTGAGCCAAATAAGTTAGACGAAGCGAACAAAGATGCGACATGGATATTGGCCATGCAAGATGAACTGCATCAATTCGAACGATACAACGTCTGGACGCTTGTTCCCAGACCAAAGAACCAGAATATGGTCGGCACCAAGTGGATCTTCAGAAACAAACTGGATGAACACGGTGTCATCATAAAGAACAAGGCCAGTCTGGTGGCTCAAGGTTACAGACAGGAGGAGGGGATTGACTTCGACCAAACCTTTACACCAGTTGCAAGGCTCGAGGCAATCAGGTTGTTCCTGGCATATGCTTCTCACAAAGGATTCACTGTCTATCAGATGGACGTGAAATCTGCATTCCTAAATGGAAATTTGAAAGAGGAAGTATATGTCACGCAACCCCCAGGTTTTGTTAATCCTACATTCCCTAATCTTGTTTATTTTCTTAATAAAGCATTATATGGCTTAAAATAAGCTCCTCGAGCTTGGTATGAGACTCTGTTTAGTTTTATTCTTGAGAATAAGTTCTCGAGAGGAAAAATAGATAAGACATTGTTTCTTAGGGAAGTCAAAGGAAAGATCTTGCTGGTGCAAATCTATGTCGATGACATAATATTCGGCTCAACGGACAACAATCTTTGCAAAAAGTTTTCTAAACTTATGCAAGGAAAGTTTTAAATGAGCAGCATGGGAGAGCTAAAGTATTTCTTGGGACTTCAAGTGAAACAATCTGAGGATGGAATTTTCATCTCTCAGACGAAGTTCACAAATGAACTCCTCAAGAAATTCGGAATGGAGAATGCAACCTCTTTGAGGACTCCAATGGGATCCACTGTGTCTCTAGACAAGGATGAGAAAGGGAAACCTTTTGATGAAACCAAATACAGAAGCATAATTGGATCCCTGCTCTACCTTACTGCTAGTAGACCGGATATTATGTTTTCCACATGCGTTTGTGCCAGATATCTGGTGAACACTAAGGAATCTCATTATGTCACTACAAAGCGAATTCTTAGATACTTTAATGGTACATAAAATCTTGGCTTGTGGTACCCAAGAAACAATGATGTCGAGCTGATAGGCTTTTCAGATGCTGACTTTGCAGGAAACAGGGATGATTGGAAAAGCACTTACGGGACGTGCCAATTCCTCGGAAGAAGGCTCATTTCATGGAACAATAAGAAGCAGAATTGTGTCGCAACCTCTATGGCTGAATCTGAGTACATCTCAGCAGGCAGCTGTTGCGCACAACTTCTATGGATCAGAAATCAACTCAAAGATTATGACTTGCAGTTCAGAGAAGTTTCGATGTATTGCGACTCCTCGAGCGCAATAGTAATTGTGAACAATCCTGTGTCGCACAGAAGAACAAAGCACATTAAAGTGCGCTACCACTTCATTCGGGAGCATGTGGAAAACAAAGATATCTCTATCTGCTATGTCCCCAAGGATAAGCAGGTTGCAGATATCTTCACGAAGCCCCTAGACGAGGCCAAGTTCAGTCTCTTCAAAACTGAACTCGGCATGTTGAACTATGAAGAGTGAAGACTATAAGACTCAAGGCTCTTGGATCAAGGGGGAGCATCAGCAAGGAACTCAAGCTCGAGCACGGATGAAAGATCTGAGGGGGAGCATGTGGCTCCAAGTGAAGTCCCAGATTTGTAGAAGCCGAAAAGGGGGAGATTACCCTATCGGCTTAGGCTAAGGTGGCTGCCAACGTTTAGTATGCTCTCAGGAGAAAATGGTAATGAATTTCACTCTCAAATAAAATTTTATTTTATGATTTTCATTCCCATATGATCTACTCACCTTTGCTTGTAGGGTTTAGGCTTCTTCAAATAGGACGAGATTATTGGGTATTGTATCCACAATGTACCTGATTTGAAGAAGCCCCTGAACAAGCTAAGTTGAATTTACAATGTATTTGATGACTTTCTATCAAGTTGTGCTTGCAGCTATTCCATGCTAAGTACACACCAATGTCAGGGTGCAGTGGGTCAATATATACGGGTCTGCGCAACGTAATCCCTCATTGAGCAGATCAGTGTGTTGACTCACGTGTGCTCTCTCTATTGGAGTGTACTTATTCTCAAGTACAGGGTTGAGATAGATCAAGAGCAGAAGAGGAGCAAGGATGGGTTAAAGACAAAGTTCATGGGAAGGAAGAGAAAAAGCGTCTAAGTAAAAATCGACCGGAATCACTAAGTGATTCTCGCCGATTCGACGGGAATCATTAGTGATTCTCGCCGAATCGTCGAGAATCAGTCAGTGATTCCCGCCGACTTCATCCGGCTGACTGTCCTCCTTCAAGAATTATGCTAAGGCAGAATCGACGGGAATCACTAACTGATTCTCGCTGATTCGTCGAGAATGACTTTGCATTCTCGCCGTTTCCCTCCGGATGACAAGTGTTTCAACTGGAATTCTGCCAAGGCAAATTCGACGGGAATCATGAGTGATTCCCACCGACTTCGATGGGAATCACCATTGATTCTTGCCGAATTTACCTTAGGAAATTTTTCTCTATTCGCTGGACCGAACCAGGATGCTTTGCGCTGTTATGACCGGAACTAGGGCTTCTTCTTATGGGCCCCACAACGGTCATTTAGGGTTGTTCTACAGTATTTATACTCGCGGATTTTTAACTTACGCAGTAATCATTCACAAGAAATAAAAGCCGTCGAGCGTGACCTAGCCGATCGTAGAAATCCTCCCGTCGTCATTGCCGCTCGCAAAGTTGTCATCGCTGCAGATCTCAGATCATCTTTGATCTCCCGATGATAGAACCGAGGCTAGTATAGCGTCTCACGCTTCTCTCTCGAGATCCTTTGTCTCTCGATTTGTTGAACGAGGTTAGTTCTTCATTCCGAATCGATTGAGACGACCGATCCGATTGAGATCGTTAGTAGACCTTGCTTGCTTTGTCAAGATGTTTGGATCTACAAAGCATTGCCGCCGCATTCACTTGCCACCGCCGATCTTGTCAAGATCCTCTCCAAGAGAGTGCTCCGGTCATGGACTCTTCGTCTCCTTCAAAAATGCTTCAACGAACAAAGAGGGACATCGGGTTCTCCACAAGTGTAGTTTGTATTTCTTGTACATTCTAATTTTGTTTTGTTGTAAAGGAATATTGATTCCTAGTTGTAAGGGTTGGGTGCAACCCATGGTGGAGGAGTAGTGACTCCTTTGGTTGGAAGGGTGCCTTCCGTAGTGTGAGGATTGGATTTTAATCCGTTTGGTGAAGTGACCGAGTCGTCCCTTGGTGGGAGATAGGTCGAAGGGGGAGAGTGGACGTACCGAAATCGGGGAACCACTATAATTGCTTGTGTGCTTTTCTTTGCTGTGTTTGTTTAATTGTGCAGGTTATTTAAATTCCGCAAAAGACTGCAATTCACCTATTCCCCCCTGGGTGGAATTAGTTGACACTAGATACTTTCACAGATCACCTATCTCAGACTTTAATCAAAGTCTTATAACTCAGGCTAGTAGGATATCCCTACACTTAGATCCACAGAAGGATCCTACCTCAGAGAATTACCTCTCCTACAGCTCAAGCACACATGCCCTACCTCAGATCCACTATAATGCCCCAAAAATCCTTAAAAAGGGAGGATTGGAAGTTAACGCACTGCTCTAGTGTTAATGTCGGCGTTAGCCCTTGAATTTAATTATCTAGCATCTCTAGAATCTACCGCGCGGGGGTAGAAAGGTATCGCGTGGCAATACCACTCGATGCACTCGAAGCTTTCGACGAATCGTTGAGAGACTTACCGTGCAGCAGTAGTGGGCTATCATGTGGCGATACCACTCGACCCACTTAACGCTTTTGACAAAGCGTTGAGATACTATTGGAACCCTTGTTTGGATTTGGGATAGGTCCACTATTAGGTTGTTGACCCACATGTATAGCCAGGGTCAAGGTCTAGGTCTAAGTTAGTCTCTATAGGTCAGACTTCTCAAGACCAGCATTGGATTTCACTCAAGGACTCAGACTTAGAAGAAATCTGTGAAATACATATCAGTTCGATTTTCGTCAAACTCAGCTTGACGATCGTTGATCTCCGATCGACGATCTCAGAGTTTAGTCTCTGAACTGAGCTCAACGATCTACCAGCTCAGGTCGACGATTTCATATCAGTTCTCAGTATTCTCAGATAGAAGATAGCTGATCTTAGATCGATGATTATTTTCTGTGTCCGTCTACTTATTTTCTACAGCTATCTTGAAGATTTTATTCCTATTTTATTGATTCTATTTTTTGTCAAATAATCTCTGGTAGTTAATGCTGATATTCTCACGACATATAGCCATTTCTCCGCAGCATTAACTATGGTATTCATAGAGTTATTATTTGGACTTATTTGTCAAGACAGTTGGGGAGACAATTAAATGCCAGAAATTATGGTCGTTTCTCTCCTCAATTTATACAATAATTTAAGGAATGTTTTTGAATTTTCAAAGAGATAGTTTTTTATTCTATTCCTCAAGGACAAAAGGGACAGACATTCAGACTGATCAAATTATAGATAAACACACAGAGAGAACATTTTCTTCTATAGCTCAAAAATTTTCTCTTGAAGATTTCTCTCAGCTCTCAGAATTCTCTTTGCTCTCAGTAAACATAAGAAGAAGAACAAACCTCTATCTTAAGTCTTCTTCAGTTTTCATCTTCAGGAATCTACAAAGACAGATAATCAACATCAATCTATTGATTCTGAAGAGCAAGAACTTCAGTCCTCTGAAGACCTACACCCTGGACAAAGCTTCTATCTTCCTGAACCTACTCAATATCTCAAGAGGAGCTTTGGCATCATCAAAATCCACTTAGTCTTCTCATTTGCTTTGAGAAAGAGAAGTCTTCCATCAACTTTTCTTTTATCTTTCCTGTACAGGGTTATTACTCCCTTCAAAAGTGAACTCATTGGTGATTGGGTACCTGATCAAATACCTATTGGTTTTTAGGCACCTGATCAAAAGCCTGAAGGGTCTCTAGATCTACCTGAAGAAGATCTTGTGGTGATAGGGCACCTGAGCAAAAACCTAATTGGTGATAGGGCACCTGATCAAAAACCTAAGTGGATTCCTACCAGGGTGACAGAAGAGTGGATGTACCCAGATTTGGGGAACCAGTATAATTTTCTTGTGGCAACTGTTTGCTCATCTTTCTTTATTTTGTGTTGTGCTGTGTTTGCTTGTGATTTATTTTTCTTCTCTTACTTGTAAGTAACACTTATCTTAATTCCACTATAAAAATTTATTTAAAGTTTTTAATACTCTATTCACCCCCCCCCCCCTCTAGAGTATATCATATTTATCCCCTCTCTTTCAATTGGTATCACAGGGTCATTTCTCTTGGTTGTACAGGCTAACACCTGAACCTAAAGATCCTTGATAGATCTCTCCCTCTCTTTCTTTTTCCATGGCACTGAATAAAGACTATGCAAGCACTAGACCTCCAGTCTATAACTTGAATAAGTTTGCTATCTGGAAGGCAAGAATCAAACTATATTTGAATTCTATTGATGAGGATATTTTCAACTCTATTTAAACAGGTCCACCAACTCCAGTGGTAACTACTTCAACAGCATCAACAAGCTTGAATGTTGTTCCTCCTCCAGATTATACTGATGCACTAAAAAAGGCAAAGATTGTTGATGCAAGAGCCATGAACATTCTGGCCCAAACCATGTTAGATGAAATCTTCCAGAAGGTTGCTGAATGCACTTCAGCCAAGGCCACCTGCGATTCCTTAAATCAGATGGTTGCTGGATCAGCAAATGAAAGAAAAGATAGGAGAGCTCATCTTATCTCTCAGTATGAAAACTTCATGAATGCTAAAACTGAGCCAATAGCTGAGATGTATAATTGACTCAACATAATTGTAAATGAGTTGAAAACCTTTGACAAGGATATCTCACTAACTGAGATTAATGACAAGATTCTCATGTGCTTCCCTAGCTCATGGGATTCCAAAATCTGGCCAATCAAAGAAGGCAGGAGTTTAAATGAGATCTCCACAGAATCTCTATTAGGAAAGCTCAAGTCCTATGAGCAGCTCCTAAAGACAAGAGAGTCAGATGAACAGAAAACTTCTACACCAGCTAGGAAGGAACAAAGCATAACCTTCAAAGCCTCTAAAGAATTAGAAGCAACACCCTCAAATGAAGAACTGATGAGTCTGTTTGCCAAAAGATTCTTCAAAATGGGCAAAAAAGACATCAAGAGGAAGTCATCAGGGAATAAAGACAAGCCAAGGTATGATAAAACTCCAACTAAAGAAATTATATGCTTTGGTTGCAGGAAGCCTGGGCACATTCTACCAGAGTGTCTAGAGAAACAACACAAAGAAAGGAGAGAAGAAAAGGAATCCAGGAAACACTTCAGCAAGCCATCCTCCAGCTAGCACAAGAGGAAATAAAAGGGCTTTGTAGCTGACACCTGGAGTGAGACAGAATAAGAATCTTCTTCCTCTAGCTCTTGTGAGGATGAAGAAGAAACCAAGGCCAGAGAATTATGTCTAATGGCCATCAATGCTTCAAGCCCTGAATCAAAAGCAGAAGATTTAGGAGAAGAATCTGACTATGATCAGGTAATATCATCCTTTGATTTTAATTCTGAAGATTTTAAAATAGAATTCAAATCACCGTGTAATGATCTTATAAAATCTGAGAAGGAAATCAAACTTCTCAGAGATAGACAACCTGAATATGAAAAATTAATCTCTGAAAATTTAAAAATGAAAGATGAATTAATTAAGTATAGCAATCAAATAAATTTTCCGAAAACTTAACTAATCAAAGCTAAACAACTTGAAGAAACCCTAAATGAAAGAAGCCAACAAATGGTTGAAATCACTAGTACCCTAAATGCTAGGTTAAACAAGAGTAAACTAGGTTTAGGTGCATCATCTAGTGAACCACCAATAATCAAGAAAAATATATTATCTCAACCTGTAAATTTTATTTCAGATAAAGGTAAAAGGAATACAGAGAAGGTAGAAAAAGTTAATAAGGTATTAGAACAAATGGAACAAGAAAATAAAAAGGAATAAGCTCAGAAAAATAAGTCCAGACAGAAATTATCGAACCAAGATCGACGATCGCAGTACTATTCTTCGAACGCCGATCGACGATCTCTGAACCAAGAGTTTGGGTTTAATTACTCAGCAAAGGGAGATCGATGATATCATCAAACATCGTCGAATAGAGATCGACGATCATGGAACACAGATAATAGTCATCATTATTCTGTGAACCGAGATCGACGATATTAGTACTGGTCGTCGAACGCAGATCGACGATCTTAGTATAAATCGTCGAACCCAGATCAATTTTACCAAAACCATAACTATAACAAAAATCTTAATAATAATAACAAGAAACCAAAACATGTTAATCCATTTTCACATTGGGTAATCCCACCAAGAAAATTTCACCCCTTAGGTTATAAATGTCAACCCGAATGCTCTTTCATTTCCAATTTTAGTTATGAAAAGAGACAAAGACCCAAGGTTACCTGGGTCCAGAGCAAATAATCTGTTTTATTGCAGGTGAAGAACTATCCTACCACACAAGATAAGTAGTATCTAGATAGTGGGTGCTCAAAGTACATGACAGGGAGCAAGGACAAGCTAACCAATTATAAGTCCAAGCTAGGTCCAAAGGTAATCTTTGGTGATTCCATCTTTGGTCAAACAGAAGGATATGGGGATTTCTGTATTGGAGTTGTTACATTCAACAAGGTAGCTTATGTGAGTGGTTTGAGACATAACCTCTAATCAATAAGCCAGCTATGTGATGCAGGCTATCAAGTTTACTTTTCTGAATCCCAATGTACTATTTCTTTAAACAGCCAAACTGTTCTAATAGGATTTAGACAAGGTAATATTTATTTAGTAAATTTTAATTCTGCTAGCTCAGAAATTTGTTTATTCAATCAAATTAGCAATAATAATGTACTATGACATAAAATACTAGGTCATGTAAACCTTAGAAATATTGCTAAGTTATCCAAAGACAACCTTATTAAAGGATTGCCATCTTGCCCCTACAAGAAGGAAAGTCTTTGCAGGGCTTGTCAAGTAGGCAAGCAAACTAAAAATAGTTTTAAATTTGTTAATAAGAGTGATTCACCAAGGATTCTGTATTTGCTTCATATGGATCTTTTTGGACCATTGCTGTATAGAGCTTAGGAGGGAAGTTTTATACTTTAGTTATTATAGATGACTTCTCAAGGTTAACTTAGTTTTTCTTCTTGAGACACAAGTCTGATAACTTCAAGTTTCTTACAGACTTTCTTAAAGGCATAAGGATTGAGTATTCTACTCCAGTTGTTTTGATCAGAAATGATCATGGAACTGAGTTTGAATCTCTTCCCATGCAAAGATTCTGTGAGATTGAAGGTATCAAACATTTTTTCTCTGCTCCTATAACTCCTCAACAAAATGGGGTAGTTGAAAGAAAGAACAGAACATTCATTGAAGCTGCAAGTACATTTCTTGCTGATGCTTTCATGCCACTATCCTATTGGGCAGAGGCTATGAGCACAGCAAACTATGTCCTGAACAGAAATTTGATACACAAACTTAAGGGTAGGACTCCCTATGAATTACTCAAGGGGAAGAAACCTAAAATAGATTATTTTAGAGTATTTGGTTGCATTTGTTATATTCATAACAATAACAAGAAACATCTTAGAAAGTTTGAAGCCAAAGCTGCAATAAGAATTTTTCTAGGATATTCCCAAGTCAGCGAGGCATATAGGGTATTTAATAAATCAACTTTGAAAATGAAAGAGTCAGTTCATATTTCTTTTGATGAAGTTAATATGTTTTACAAGGAGAAGGAAGCTTCTACCAGTAACTCTTTGCATGTACCCCAACTTTGTGAAAAATTGGATGATCTCAACTTTACTTAAAAGGTTACATCTCATTCCTCCACACAAGTTGATGAAGAAAGTGAAGAAGAAAATTTGGAAGTGGCTGAACTTCCTCCAATAGTTAATACAATTCTACAAGAGGAATTGTTTCCCCAAGCTATTGCTGAACCAACTCCACCAACTGAATTTGTCACACTTAGAGATCACCCTACATCTCAAGTGATTGGAGACATATCAGCTGGTGTGCAGACAAGGCATCAACTCAACCAATACTTGATCCATGCCTGCTTCTTATCTCAAATTGCGCCCCAATCCATTAAAGATGCTGAGCAAGATCCTCACTGGATTATATCAATGCAATAGGAGCTTAATCAATTTGAGAGATGCAGAGCTTGGGACTTAGTTTCAAGACCCAAAGACTACCCAGTCATTGGAACTAAGTGGGTATTCAAGAATAAACTTGATGCCCAAGGATCTATCATAAGTAATAAAGCAAGGCTTGTAGCTCAAGGCTATAGGCAAGAGGAAGGAATTGACTATGATCAGACCTTTGCTCCTGTTGCAAGGCTAGAAGCAATCAGGATATTTCTTTCTTATGCTTCCTATACAAAGTTCAAAGTATATCAAATGGATGTCAAAAGTTCCTTTCTCAATGGAGAGCTAATGGAAGAGGTTTATGTTGAATAACCTCCAGGTTTCATCTCTTCAACTCATCCCTCTTATGTTTTTAGATTGCATAAAGCTCTCTATGGTCTAAAGCAAGCTCCAAGAGCTTGGTATGAAACCTTAGCCATCTTTCTCTTAGAACATAAATTTTTTAGAGGCATATTAGATAGGAATTTATTTATTAGAAATCATCATGATAAAATCTTGTTAGTACAAATTTATGTAGATTATATTATTTTGGCTCTACTGATTCCAAACTATGCAAAAGGTTCTCTGACCTGATGCATTCTAAGTTTCAAATGAGTAGCCTGGGTGAACTCTCTTACTTCTTTGGTCTCCAAGTAAAGAAATCACCTGATGGCATCTTTATATCTCAGTCCAAGTATGGTAAGGAATTAGTGAAAAGATTTGGGATGGCCTATGCCTCAGCAATGAAAACACCCATGGATTCCAATATTGTGATTGATTCTGATGAAAAAGGGAAACCTGTTGATCAGAAAAGTTATAGGGCTATTGTTGGATCCTTATTATACCTCACAGCAAGTAGACCAGACATCATGTTCTCTATATGTATTTATGCTAGGTTCCAAGTGAACCCTAAAGAATATCATCTAATTTGCTAAAAAGAATTTTAAGATATATAAGGGGTTGCCCTAATCTAGGACTTGGTATCCAACAGAGTAAGAGTTTGGGTTAACTGGATACACAGGTGCTGACTTTGCTGGATGTAGAGTAGACAGGAATAGCACATCAGGAACATGCCAGTTCCTTGGTGATAGGCTTGTGTCTTTGTTTTGTAAGAAGAAAACATCAGTGTCCACTTCCACTGCAAAGGCTGAATATATTGCAGCTAGCAGTTGCTATTCACAGATAATGTGGATTCAAAATCAATTGCTGGATTATGGATACAATCTAAATAATTCAATTATATTTTGTGATAGTACTAGTGCAATTTCTATTGCTCAGAATCCAGTTCATCATTCTAGAACAAAGCATATATAAATAAGGCATCATTTAATTAGAGATCGTGTAGACAACAAGAAAATTAATCTTAACTTTATCTTCACTGATTTTCAAAGAGCAGATATCTTCACCAAGCCTTTGGATGAAAAGAAACATCTATTCTTCCTAAATCAGCTTGGAATGATAAATGGAATGGATTAATTAAATTTCTGTTTGAGTTTGAAGATATGTTCACAAATCGTTGAACAGAGATCGACGATCTGCGAACTCCTCTTGAGCTCTATCTTCGACCTGAGATCGACGACAGCTCTGTGTGAAGTTAAAAATCGTCGACCAGAGTTAGATGACTTTACTTTAGAAAATAAATCGTCGAATTGAGATCGACGATCTATTTTTCCCTCTTCATTCAGAGGCCGACGATAGTATTTGTCTATAAATCTGTTGTCGACCTAAGATCGAAGTTTTTTTTATCGTGGAACAGAGATCATCTCTTCGCATTCAAAAAACCAATATTAAGGTTTCTCTTCGAGCTCTATCCCATGCTTTCCAATTTCTCTTGCACTTGATCGTCTTTCTCTTGAGTCTACAGAAACCTATGGCAATTCCAGCGACTATTCTTTCAACAATGAAGTTTGATGCAGGTTTTGATATCAACTTCGAAGCATTCAGACATTACGATTAGATTTTCCAAGATATTCTTCAGCTTTGTGAAGATTAGGGTCTAAAGAAGATCATGACTCAGGATCAAGTTACCAGTAACAGAAATCAAAGAATGGGTCTATACATCAACAACGCCTGATGACTCATCCATGGTTGAGACCATCTCAGGACAATAGGTTCTTCTTACCCTAAAAATTATTTCTGAACTATTTGAGTTAGTAAATGGAGAGAACAGTCTAGAATAGGATAGTTCTGAATATAATAGTATGCTAGTTAGGATGGGTCACCCTGTGGGAATACCATCAAGGTTGCTTAAGAAGAACGTGTCTATAGAATACAAGTTCTTAGCAGATGTTTTAGGAAAGGTCCTACTGGGCAAGCACTCTGCTCACGACAATATTAACAGGCAGCTGTTTTCAATAATGTCTTCTTTAGTTAATAAGAAATCAGTCAACTGGGCTGAGTTAATTTTTGATTTAATCAATAGGAAGAACTCTAAAAAGGAGGTTTATTTATGAAGGATTCTGGGAATCTTCCTTTAGTCCAAGGCTTCAGACCTAATGGTCTCTCAAACCATATTTATTAATGGCAGTAAGAGGTTGGACTCCTCTTTGTTTGGTAAGTTGGAAAGGTCTATCCGTAGGCCCTTCAGTGCCAGTTCCACCTCCAGGACTTCTGAGAATACAAGAGCTGCTACAGCTACTCCTCCATCCCCAAAAGATGTTCCTTCCTTAACTCCTCTATCCACCCCAATTCCTCCTCTTCAAAATCTATCCTCCCTACCTTCATTCAATCTTATTTCATCCCCTAGTCATTCTCCATCGCCGCTAGATGAGCAAATGCTAGACTATCATCCAACTTCTCCTTCATCTCCTGTTGCTCCTCATCTGAGGCTCTCTCCCTCCTCCAATATTTTATTAACCTCAAATGTTGATTTTCCATCTCATCATATCTCTCCTCAACATCATGAATCTCCTCAGTACATTTCATCTCTAATCATCACTCCATTCATACCCACTCAGATTCTATCTGAGCCTATCCAACAGGTTGCTCCCTCCTCTTTTCCTGAGTTCTGCCATATAGAACTCTCTCAATCTTTCTCAGTATGTTCCAATTGTGGACATCAAACCCCTTACTCCTCTTCTGAGTCTGCACCCCTCTATCTAATTTCTCATACATTGCTCAAGACCTTCTGAAATTTCTTTAACCCTCCTTAGAGAAACTAATAGCAAATGCTATATCTCCTCTCTCTGCCTCCATCAACACTCTCTCCACTAGAATTACTGCCCTCTATTCCGTCCCTTCTTCTAGGGACCTGGCTACAGATTCCTCTGTAACCAGGCAGAGGGAGATATTCAATGAAGAAGCTCCAGTGCTTTTTCCAGCAGTAGCAGCGGCAGTTTCAGTTCTAGCTTTTACCCTTCCAGCAACAACAACAGAGATAGAGGTTGCTGATACTGAGATATCAGATGCAGATCTCTCAGAGTTTTTGGATACTGATTTTGAGACAGTTGATCTAGTTTCTTCTTGGTTGTTCTTTCTGAAGAAAGCAGTATTTCTCCAGCAACTGAGCTAAAGTCAATTCTGAATTCTTTTGATCTCTTATATATAAATATTCTTTTATTTATTTATCCCAAGTACTGCTCAGATATCATTTGTTGTACAGCTTCATTTAGTACAGAAAATATTCAGGCTATTCAAGCAAGCTTTATTACTAACACAGTTGTGGAACCTGTTGGCCCAACTTATGTTATGGATGACAGTCTTATACCAAGTACAAATGACTTGATTGCTTAGGACATTGCTCAAGAGAATGGTCAAGCTAAAGGTCAATCCAAGCTTATTAAATAACTTGATTACATTTATGATCTTCCCCCTATATCTTATGATGATGAGGATGAAGATGAGTCTGATGATTCAAGTTCAAAGAAGAAAGTTTCAAGGAAAAGAAAAGCACTTCCCAAGGCTGCTCCTTCACCCAATCCAAAGAATGACATACCATACTATATTCTGAACAATATCCAACCTTACCAAGGTATGCTTCTTTAGATGAAGCTATCTAGAAATCAAGCTAAAGCATAGAATAAGAAGAAGAAGTTTGGATCCTCTCCTGTGAAAATATTCAGGAAAGATCCACCACCTACTCCTCCTGCTGCTGCAGGAGCCTCAGGGAATGTATCTCAAAGTTCAAATATCTCTCAGCCATCAAGATCAGTAGCGTCTCAACCTCAGAAGCCAACTCCCTCTCAAACTCAGATACCAACCCCTTCTCAGTCTCTAAGGCTTGTTTCTTCTTGCAAGTCTAAAAGCAAGTTCAGTGATGCTCCTCCTCCACAGTCACTTTACTCCAGTCAAAAGCAGCAGAATCTAGTTTCAACTAATTTCCAAGCTCAGTGCACTCAGTTCAGGAATCTCTCTCAGAAGACATCTTAGGATGCTAATCCAGAAAGATATCCCTCTCCTCCTATTGATCCATAGTTGGATCCCAATTTTAGAATGGCTAGGCTAAATGAACTAATGTGATTATCTCAGATGAAGAAATCCAGAGCAAAAGGCCTAGATTCCTCTCTGTTTATTACTATGTCATCTTACAGAGAAAAGGAACTTGAAAGAATGCAGGTCAGCAAGAAAGTGTTCAATCCAATAGAATATATGACACTTCATCCTGAAGCAGTTGTACCTAGAACTGCCACTCAGAAAACACTTTGTGAGCAAGACTTGAAGTTGTCAAAAATGGAAGCAGAAGACCCAACAAGGAAGATTATCTTTGCTAAACCTTCCTCTGCTCCTCCTCATGCTAATTCTTAAGTCATTTTCTTAACTTTATTGTCTTACTATTTTATTGTTTTACCAGAACCATATATGATTTACATTGATATATTATATCTATTGATAATTTAAATTCTATCAGATATCTATGGCCTTGTATTTTCTGTTTTATTCTTTGTTGAGTGACCTCACCCAAATAGGGGGAGATTGTTGGAACCCTTGTTTGGATTTGGGCTAGGTCAACTCTCAGTTTTATTTTCTGTTGTGATGTGTTTGCTTGTGATTTATTTTTCTTCTCTTACTTATAAGTAACACTTATCTTAATTCTGCTATAAAAATTTATTAAAAGTTTTTAATACTCTGTTCACCCCCCTCTAGAGTATATCAGATCTATCCCCTCTCTTTCAGATACTACCGCGGGGCGGTAGTGCACTAACGAGCAGCGATAGTAGATTAAAATGGCATATGACTCAGGAAGGTACCACTCGGTGGTAGTAAGTTAACACCTACGGTAGCTTACCACGTGGAAGTGCAGTGGAGGCAGGTTTGGATGACAGAGCGATGTCAATTAGCCCAAGCAGCAACCATCTTTGATATTGCATGATGGTAGCTTGTTGTTAAGGACTGGCTTTGAGATTTTATTCTCATTTTTATCTCTCATACACTATCTCTCTTGGTTCTTGAACTTCTTGAGGGAAGAGGTGGAAGAAAGTCCAAGAGGCTAAGAGGAGAAGCGATCCAAGGTGTGCTTGTGATCGAAATTACAAGTCGACACTAGATCTGCTGAGAGGAAGCTATGACGATCAGTTCCATTCAGATCAAAGAATAAGGGCATGGATACTAAGCAATCGATAAGGGTAATGACTTTCTCCTTGGACAAGTGAAGTCCTCAATTTGCATTCGTGCATGGAAAACCTCACCAAAAGGTGAAGAAAAAGGTGGTTTTCAGCGGGTAGATCATGGTGATCTCCGCTAAAACTTGTATTTAGATCCGGAATTGAAGTACGAAATAAGCATGTTACGTAAAGCCCATCTGGGCAGGTTCGCATGGATTGGTGATGAATTTATTAGGTGTTAGAGAAGGCTCTGTGGATAAAATGTGGTGTTAAACGTGTAGAATTCGTGGTTAAGGACTGGCTGTAGTGATAATACTGGAGGTGATCTTCTAGAAAATACCCAAAAATGGGGAATTATGTCCCAACCGTGCAACGGTAGTGCTACCCGATAATACCTTCCAGTAAGCTATAAGGCCTGTATTTGGGAGGCATGGGGCCATTATTTGAAGCTGAGAGCCTTGTGAGCCCAGCTAAGGTGGCCTATCGAGCGAGCCTTAAAGTTGTTGCGAAGCCTGTGTCTGTGAGATAAGGTGTATAGCATGAGAAGTTGTGAGCCTGAAAAGCCCAACTCTTTGCCATGAGAGCCATGTGAGGGCCTAGAGTGCCCAGTAAAAAGGCCAGAGAGCCGAACAGGCAAGGGGACACTGATCTGCATCTTCTCGTTCGCCATGATAGTTGTGACCGTCAATATTGACATAGCAATTTATGCAATGGGCTATGGCTGAACTGTACCCGTATTATGTCATTCGGACATGATTGCCTAAAGTTACTAGCTTTCGTCTTTAGTATAATGAAAGTCCCAGGCTCCGGTCAGAAAGACTAGAATGCTCAAGTATACCATCAAATTTAGGACTGTTGATAGTGGTAGGACCTGAGAAGTTCGGTACGCCGAGAATGTGTCATGAGTGCACGGTGCGTGTGGCCGATCGAGCCTGCATTTATGGCGAATGGTGCTTAAGTGCACATTGTTATTTGCCAAAAGATACATATGATGCTGCTTGCAAGGAAGGAAAACAACTGCCCCGAGTGAGGGGTGGGGTCGTTATAAATTGGTTAGCTAATGTTGACTGATGCTTTGTTTGCCACATTTTGGTGGGTCGTGCTATGCAGGTATAGGAGAGCCAAGTGGAAAATAGCGGGCTGAAGTCCCTTATGCTGCAATTGGCTGTCCCTCAAAGGCCCAAAGACAAATGTTTACTATTTCTCATGTGTGGTCGGCCTGCGTGCTGATGTTTGAAAACTCTTCTATAAAGGAAACTTTGTAAGGCCTTAAGGCCAGAACATTTGATGTATTTGGTTATCATTCATATATATATATATATATATATATATATATTGTAACACCCCAAATTGTCATTTGGAGTTCAGACTATGTGACACGGCCTGGGATATGAGCGTGTCCCAAGGCATGTCTAGTGCACACGGCCTGGGACACGGGCGTGTCCTTTACGGTGTGTGTCGAGTCAAGTTCTCTAGATAGCACGGTCGACAGTCGTCGAGTGGCGACACGGCCTGGGACACGGTCGTGTCCTAGGGCGTGTCCTACTGGGCGGTGTTGAGTGGAGTGGCGTTGAGTGGAGTGGCGTTGAGTGTGGAACACGGCCTAAGACACGGGCGTGTCACAGGGGCGTGTTGGGCACACGACCAAGGACACGGGAGTGTTCCTTGGCCGTGTTCTTCTCGGGTTATTTGGTCCTGTGTTGATGGGGTGACACTATCATAACCCGCATTTTCTCTAAATTAAAGAATTATCAGAGTATGAGAAAACGCGCGTCATGATGCCACGTCAAGCAGGGGATAACTGCTGACGCTCAGGTAAAACCATCTACTACACTTTATGAAAGAAATTTATGAGTTTAATGATTAGAAAATCAGTTATACTTTAGAGGTCGTATCCCTCGGCTCGGTGGATCACCTAGTCCACAGTTAAAAACTATACTTAAGCGCTGCGGAAAAAAATATTTTATTCAGGTTTGACATCCTAAGAAGTGCATAAGAGCCCTAAGAGGACCACTTATGCCATGCAAGACTCTACATTTAATTTATATTATATATAAGGAAACGATCTTTATACGTTGTTTGGAAAATAGTGATTTACCTTTATAAAACATGCTGATCATGCAAAAATCATATAATAATAATAATTGTAGTTTTAAAATAACTAGCAACCTAGCATAAATCCTCCCTAGAGCAAGTAGACTATCTCCAGAAAATTGTAGCAACAAAAGTAATATATCTAGTACAATGGTAAAAACTACCAGTGGGCGCCAACAACCTGACACGAACCCATAGGTAATTATGTATGTCTGTAAGAAAAGTACAGAAAAACTACCTCACTAACAAGCAACAGAACCTCCAAGGTCAAAGAGACCACCAGCAACACCACCACAACCTAGCCACCAAACTGGCTACTGCGAAAGAACCTGAGGCATTCAAAAGAAGAAAAAATACCTCAGCAAGCAAAAGAAGAAAGAACTGCATGAAAATGTCAACCAGGGGGGGTAAGTGAAAGAGGAAAACACACAGCAGTAAAAGTAACAACTGCCCCAAGGAAAGACAACAAGGAATGCACTACGTGCGAGGAAACAGCATCAACCCTGCCCAGAAACTACATCCTGCAGGGTCTACTAGGCTTCCAAGAGCCCGAAATGCTGCAATCTACCAAGGAAGAAACACCTAACACCCTTAGCTGTAAGAGATGGTAGTAGCAAAAACAAATAACATGGATCCGGGTTGGAGGCAAACTCAGTCCCCCAACCTCTATTTCCAAGCCAACAAGCTCAAGGGTCTACATGTGAAAGCACAAGGGACCTTCCACCCCCTTGCCCAGCCCGTGCCTGGAGCAAGATAGAAGAATAAGAGTGGCCTTTGCTAAATTACACAACACCTCCCCCATGAAGAGATTCAAACCACCACTACTAACCACGACCCACGATTCGGCCTTTAGGAAAGAAAAATATGGCCGACAAAGAAACTACAAATATAATCAAGGAATTCACTCGGGAACGAAAAACGAGGTCGAGCAAAAGTGTTGAAATCACTCAACACGGCTTGGCATTGAGTGGGACCCACTCAACGCCTAACCAGACCTTGGCGTGGAGTGAGTAATCCTCACTCAGCGCCAGAACAGCCATGGCATTGAGTGAGAATCACTCACCCAACGCCCTCCATAAGAACAGCTCTGGAGTTGAGTGAGCTATCCTCACTCAACATCAAAACAGCGATGGCGTTGAGTGAGGTCCACTCCCTCAACGCCTTCAGCAAAAGAGGTAGCGGCGTTGAGTGAACTAACCTCACTCAACAACAAAGATGCTTTGGCGTTGAGGGAGGTGGACTCACTCAACGCCGCTGTTGCTGACCTCTACTGTGTAACAAACACATCTCCTCCCGGTCGTCCCTAACGGACCCCGGGGTACCACTCCACATGTAAGTTAGCACTTCGTATACCAAAAGAGCATGTATATTAAAGCGGTAAAACAGGCTTGGATGTCTCATACAGCATACATGTTTTCTATGTTTTGTACTAGGTGGAAGGGGCCTACTATGCAACATGAATGCAACCCGGGTTTCACCCAAGGCACCCTAGCTCGTATGCATCTAGCACAACATCAAACACTGGGTACTTCCGTTTCCCCATTGGCTTAAAGCTGCAAACAAAAGGGAACCACCATGTCCCTAACGGCACACACGCCGTCACACAGAACCTTGCAAAGGCCCCACCCACACAAGGGTCATAAACCTCGGGCTTGCCCGCACATTCTGACTTCGCACGTCAGGGTTCCGTCTCACACAGACCGATTCTAAGAAGCCTTGCTGGACCCCACCCGCTCATGGCTATATTGCCCGGGCTTGCCCTCCACTCGACATTCTCGTCAGTCTCACACAAGGGGCTAGTCTCGCCGGGACACTTTCCCCACGTGACTTGCGCGTCACGGGATAGCCAGCCGACCACGGAGACATAGCCGCGCCTTTGCACAACACACAAAAAGGTTTCCCCACCCAAATCACTATTCGCACTGTATCTTTCCCGTGCTCCAAGGAAACCATCTACCGCACAAAGCGGAGCTAACTTTGTCCGGTTCCGACTACGAGTACTCACTCAAATAAAAAGGGGGAAAACGCATACACACAACGGCGTCTTGCTGCAACGGATTTCTACCGAATCCTCAAAGCTCGCTATGCAACATCACCGGGTCGGACTAACGGTCGCGACCACGGCTTCACCCACAATTCCTAATCCGCTAACGGAGCGAATCTTTAATGCAAGCATGCCAGGATGAACATACTCAACCCGAAGGTTCCTCTTGAACCTAGGCTACACGAATCCCTCTCATTTGAGAGATCCGGTGCTCAAAATACGAAAGGAAGGGGATGTTATTCATGCATCCTAAATCCTAAAAACTGAGAGGAGAAGTGTCGTTACCTTCCGTCCCCTCTTCCTAGCCATGGAGAAGATTTGCTCGGTTGAACACCACCGCAACGCTCCCACCTTCGCGGATCTGAACTCCGCTCGCGAAACGGACCTCTGAAGCTTCGCCGGCGGCCGGAACTTGGCCTCCTTGCTCTCCCTTCTCTCTAGAACTTAGAGAGATAAAAGAAAGTGGGGAATGAGGGTTTGGAACCCTATTCCCGGCCTTAAACCACCCAGGGAGGCTCTCCACCGTTGGATCTTCCAAATAAAAGAATGAATGGCCACGATCGGAACGCAAAATAAAAAATCTGGGCCGAACACGGGTTGCAACACGGCCGTGTGCAGGGCCGTGTCAACCATTCGCCGTCATCCCAAAATTCCCAACCATAACACGGCCTCTGACATGCCCGTGTCAGACCCGACACGGCCGTGTCACTAGCCGTGTACAACCCGTGTACCAAACTCCTCCAAACTACCCGAGAAGGACACGTCCCTTGACACGTCTTCGAACACGCCCGTGTCACGGCTGACACGCCCGTGTCAAGTCCCGTGTCACGTCCCGTGCCCCCCCCCCTCAATGCCATGAAATCGTTGAGTGCTCGATACGCCCTGAGACACGCCCGTGTCTCAGGTGACATGCCCGGGTCGCACCTGACACGCCCGTGTCGAAGCCCGTGTTCTCACTCAACGATCATCGACAGAAAAACGTCGAACCCGAGCACGACACGCCCTATGATATGCCCGTGTCACAGGCCATGTCAGCCTACCCAGAACCCACTTTGGCCAAAAAATAACGCCATCAGTTCTTCTTCCAAATTTTGGGGTGTTACACTTCTAACAAGTATGACCTTGAGAATACTCATGGTCATAGTAAGACTGAAGTTCTGAATGACAAGGGTATTTATGTCAATAAGGCAGCCCATTTCCATAAACCCCATGTTCTTAAGAAAACAATGGGTGTAGCTACAGCAGTACCAGCACAAAACAAAAGATTTGCTGTCAACCAGACTGCCAAAAATGTATCTAAAAATAGATACAACAAGTATGAATGTTGGTGATGTGGCAAGACAGGCCAATATGCCTTAGATTGTTGGCACAACATTAGTGTCAGGAAGAACAACAGTCTACCTGTTAGAAGTGCAGCAGGTAGATTTGTTAAGTATGAAGCTAACTTGAACCAAGGACCCAAGACTAATTTGGGCTCTAAGGGGAGGTAATTCTTTATTGCAGGTGAGTCCAAGTTACCATGCCCCTATATGGTACTTTGATAGTGGATATTCCAGGCACATGACTGGAATAAGGTGGTTGTTGAAGGAGTACTTACCTATCATAAATGGGTCTAAAGTAATCTTTGGAAGTTCTGAAAAAGGAATAATCAAAGGATTTGGTAACATTTCTAATAACCAGATTACTATCACTCAAGTGGCCTATGTGAAGGGTTTGAAACACAACCTTATAAGCATAAGTTAGCTGAGTGATTTATGATATGACATTTCATTTATTAAGAATGGATGTCATATCAAAAGGTCAAGTGATCAAAAGGTCATATTGAAAGGATATAGAAAAAGAAATGTATATTGTCTTAACTTTGAGTGTGAGAACAAAGGTTCTCCTATTTGTCTTGTAGCTGATGAGAGAGCCTCTCATTGTGTCAAATGGAACAAGAGGCTGGCCCATCTTAACTACAAAACAATTGGCCAACTCTTTAGCAAAGAGTTAGTGAGGAATGGTCCTAAAGTTAAGTGTATAAAGGATGGGATATGTTCAGCTTGTCAAAAAGGCAAGCAGACAAAATCCTCCTTTCATAGCCTTGAAAACAAGGATTCAGTGAGGTGTCTATACCTCTTGCATATGGATCTATTTGTTCCTATCCCAGTTCATAGTCTAGGAGGAAGGTCTACACTTTTATGGTGGTAGATGACTATTCTAGATATTCCTGGGTGTTCTTTCTGAGACAAAAATCAGAAACTCCAAGTGTTTCATATAGTTTTGTCAAGCAAATTCAGAATGAACTTGACAATACAGTGGTCAAAATCAGAAGTGACCATGGCACTGAATTTCAATCTGTGTGTATGACAAGACTGTGTGAAGAATTTCGGATTTTTCAAGAATTCTCCTCACCTAGAACACCACAGCAAAATGGTATTGCTGAAAGGAAGAATAGAATACTGATTGAGGCTGGTAGAACTCTATTGAGTGACACTTCTCTCCTAAAATATTTCTGGGTTGAGGCAGTAAATACTGCATGTCATGTGATCAATAGGGCTTCTATCACCAAAAGCCACAAAAAGACTCCCTATGAGATTATGAAGGGTAGAAAACCAAACTTGTCCTATTTTAGGATCTTTGGTTGCAAGTGTTATGTTCTTCACAATTACAAGTCTTATCTAACTAAGTTTGCTACCAAATCCCAAGATGGGATATTTGTTGGGTACAGCAACAATAGTAAGGCTTATAGGGTCTATAACTTGATTACTCAAGTTGTAGAAGAGTTTGTACATGTTGTCTTTGATGAAACATGACTGATTAACAGTGAATTGCCTTGTAGCTCATGCAGTTCTACAGGTATAAATGAGAGAATGGACAAGCTTACCATTACAGAAGAGTCAACTGCAGAGCAGGAAGTGGAAAATGGTGGCTACTGTCAAGGGGGAGTACATGACTCTTTAGATGCTGATGAAAACCAAGAGGTGCAGCATATTGAAGAGACTGGAGGTGTTCAACCTGAAGATAGTCTACCTCCAGCTGTTAGACACTTAAAAGATCATCCAGCAAATCAGAATATTGGTTATCAAAGACATGGAGTGCAAACTAGAAGCAGGAACTTGAACACGGTTCTTTGCACAAGCTTCCTATCTCAACTGGAGCCAAAGAGATTTGAAGAAGCTATTCTAGACCCACATTGGATTGATGTCATGTAAGAGGAGCTGAATCAGTTCAAAAGATGCAAAGTCTGGGAGTTAGTTCCTAAACCAAAAGACCACAACATCATTGGAACAAAGTGGATCTTTAGGAACAAATTGGATGAGAATGGGATCATTGTGAAGAACAAAGCAAGACTTGATGCAAAAGGATACAGGCAGGAAGAAGGTATTGACTTTGATCAAACCTTTGCCCCAGTAGCAAGACTGGAAGCAATTAGGATGTTCCTATGCAGCATATCAAGGCTTCAAGGTATTCCAAATGGATGTAAAATCAGCATTCTTAAATGGAAATCTAAAAGAAGAAGTCTATATAGAGCAGCCCTCAGGTTTTGTTGATTCTCTCAAACCTGATTATGTTTATAGACTTAGGAAAGCTTTGTATGGGTTAAAGCAAGCCCCAATGGCTTGGTATGAAACCATGTCTACTTTCCTTATTGAGAACAAATTCTCAAGGGGGAAAATAGACAAAACTCTATTCCTAAGGGAGTCCAAAGGAAAGATAATCTTAGTCCAGATTTATGTAGATGACATAATATTTGGGTCTACAGAAAACAACCTTTGCAAGAAGTTTTCTTAACTTATGCAAGGGAAGTTTGAGATGAGCAGCATGGGAGAACTTAAGTTCTTCTTGGGACTTCAAGTAAGACAGACTGATGATGGCTTGTCTATATCCCAGTCTAAGTTCACCAAGGAGTTAATTAAGAAGTATGGTATGGAATCATCCTCCACCATGAGAACTCCTATGGGAACAAGTATTCCTATATGCAAAGATGATGCAGGTAAGCCTGTAGATGAGTCTTTGTATAGAGGAATAATTGGCTCTCTTCTATATCTGACTGCTAGTAGACCAGACATTATGTATGCAATATGTGTCTGTGCTAGGTACCAATCATGCCCTAAAGAATCTCATTACACTGCAGTAAAAAGGATTTTGAGATATCTAAAGGGCACACCTAATCTAAGCCTTTGGTACCCTAGGAATGGAGATTTTCTACTGACAGGCTATTCAGATGCAGACTTTACAGGTTGTAAAGAAGATAGAAAAAGCACAACAGGCACCTGTCAATTTCTAGGAGGAAGATTGGTATCTTGGAGCAGTAAGAAGCAAACTAGTGTGATAATTTCCACAGCTGAGTCAGAATATGTGGAAGCAGGAAGTTGCTGTGCACAGCTGTTGTGGATTCAGCACCAGCTAGAATACTATGGTATTCAGGTAAGTAGAACACCTTTGTTTTGTGATTCTACAAGTGTTATTTCTATTACTAATAATCCTGTTTCACATAGTAGGACGAAGCATATAGAAATTAGATAACATTTTCTTAGAGAACATGTAGAGAAAAAGGACATATCACTAGAATTTGTCAAAATAGATTATCAAATTGCAGATGTGTTTACTAAGCCAATAGATGAAACTAAATTCAATAAATTTAAAATTGAATTAGGAATATTGAACATAGACTAGTTTTTTCAAAGTTAGCTAAGTAAATCAGTGTCGTCACATCCAGAGAAGTGATGTCGGCACTTCAGTAAATCAGTGTCGACATATCTAGAGTAGTTGTGTCGAAACATCCAGAAATTGTGTCGACACTTACAATAAGAGTTGACACAGAATTTCC